>PVJX010012165.1:0-51119 GCA_004027295.1 Dolichotis patagonum
AGTGTTCTACTTGTTTGATCATCTAAGGCCTTTGGATGTCACCTTAGCAGCTTTTAGACTTGAGATCAGCTACCTGTCCAATTCAGGTGACATGTACAGGACAGTGAAGGATCCAGGTTAAGAGACACAAACTCTCCAGCCTGCCTGAAGCCAAGACAAAGGAACAAACCAAGAACAGCAAAAAGACACAAGGTCAGGTCAACTGAGAGAAACGGGAGCTGCCCGGGCAGCTGTGTATCCTCTGGCACGGTCCCTGTCACCATCCCTTCAGTGTTTATGCTGTTACAGTTAAGTTCCAGTGCGGATAAGCCCAGTGTGGGTGGCACATACCTGTGATCCCAGCACTCGGGAAGCTAGGCAGGAGGATTGCTAGGAATTGAAGGCTGCCCTGGATACACAGTGAGTTTAGGACCAGCCTGAACTGCAAAGTGAGACTCTGTCTCTAACAAACCAAACCAAACAAACACAACACAAAATCCAGAAGCCAAACCAATCTGTGTTCACTGTGGCTTCCGCACTACACAGCAGCAGTAGATGCTCATTAAGTGAATGCATGAATGAATGAACCAAGCACGAATCAACAAACACCCCAGCACTGCTGGGCATTCCACAAGCCCCAACGACCCCATGCACTAAGTAAAGGGCACTGCTACGTTTCTTTACAGATAACGAAGCTGAGTATCACCTCCACTGCAGTCACAGCCCCGCCGTGCACCCAGCTCCTGCACTGAACTGTGTGTGGCTCCCTCAGGTCCCTGGGCCCAGCCCAGGAGCCAGGGCCAGACCGGGTCAGAGGGCGGAAAGGAGGGCAGACAGCTGGAGGTGCAGTGTGGTGCAGCCCCCAGTGCTGGTGGTCACTGTGACAGGAGAGAAGGCGGGTGTGGGGGTCCACCTGCAGGAAGCCACAAGCTTAAACACTCTGCTCTAACAACCAGGATGTGAGCAGGGCTGGCTCCTTCCAGAGGGGAGAATCGATCTCCTTCTCTTTTCCCTCTATTTTTTAATTTTTTCCCTGTTTTCGTTTCTCTTTTTAGCCTTAGGGCACCGAGCTGTATCCTCAGCCTCACTCCTCTATTTTTTTCTTTCCTTTTTAAAAGGAAGAGCCTCACTAAGTCACGAAGTTGCTCAGATGGGGTTCTAATTTGCAATCCTCCTGCGTCAGCCTCCTGGGAGTGCTGGGAGGACAGGCCTGAGTCATCACACCCAGCTCCATCCTGGTTTCCTTCCAGGCTACCTCTGTCCATTTTCCTCCACCCTCAGGGCCAGAAGCATGGCATCTTCTGATCTCTTTCAGACCCCGACCTCCACCTCCCTCTTTTAAAGACCCTGTGATGACACTGAGTCCCAGGCAAGCCAGGACACCCCCATCTCTGGAGGTGTCACTCACTCACACCTAGGGAGCGAGCTCTCTGGGAACCTCCACCTGCAAGAAGCCTGGGGTGGAGCAGAGGCGGGGAGAAGGGATCCTGGCTCCAGGGAGCAGAATGTGGTTTTCATCTCCCCGGTGCAAGCTACGGTTCGAGTGGGTCACACCGACAGATGGCGGCATCTACAAGCTACAGGGTAGCCATGTTGTCTTGGAAAGATGGCGCCAGCTGACGACTTCCGGTCTTACTACTGTATCCACCTGACCACCGAGCTTCATGTCCTGGAGTCAGTAGAGGACACTGGTCTCCCACCTGGTCACCTAAGACCTGGCACATTTACCTTCACACAGATCTCAAGTCTGTCCTCTCTCCATACAGGCCTGGCCCCAGCTCTGCCCTTCCTCCAGAGCCATCCTCCAGACCCTGAAGGTCACAGCCACCATCACCTCTAGGGTAACGCGTGGGCCAAAACCGCCAGGCGCAGCAGGATCAGACGAGCCATTGGTTCTCCTGACCCTGCGCCTGCGCAATTCTTGGTCCCCACCCAGCAGCAGCTGCCAGGCGCGCTATCCACTGTGCTGGTGGGAGGAGGGCGCACATCTGTGCAGCTGCGCAACCCTCCTCGCGCCGACAGCGCACATGCGCACGCTGGACAGCTGCTCCCTACCACCCTTTCCCCTACCAGGACCTGGGCATCACCAACTAGGTTCCCAGAGCTTGGGTGCAGCGCCTGACTCAGGAGGAGGAGAATACGAAGGCGATGGCCCACCCTGTGCCGTCTAGCTGGGCCAGTTCTTCCCTTTGCTTTAGGGCTCCTGCAGCTTTACCCCAGGACCTTCCGGCTACTTGGTGCTTCTAGGGCTCTTCCTGTCACACTTGAGCATCGCCATCCGGAAAGAAACCTCCTACGCCTGGCTGTCACCACCACCCCATCCTCCCCGAGCCCTTGGCAACCCTGAGTCCACTTTCTGTCTTACGGCTTTGCCTGTTCTGAACATTTCCTACACATGGAACCCCACAACCTGTGGCTTTCAGGGGGGAGGGGCTGGCTTCTTCCAGGGCGCCTGACCCCCCCGGTGCCCATCTGTGTATCCCAGCTCCATCCCTTCTGCCGCTGGGTATCTCGTGGTGCTAACGGGCCACACCATATTCACCCAGCAGCAGACGTTTCCCTCGCTTCTGGACGTTTCACAGAGGGACACGACTGTCACTACGCATCCAATTCTAGAGCACTTTATCGGCTTGTCATTGTCACAGGCACAGCTGGGAGAGAGGCACTCCCAGCAAGCAGCATGGGAGGGCGGGCAGCTCTCACTTTTCAGCTTTTGGAAACATCTGTGTAGACGGCACCGACTTGCTGGGGTCCGACTTACAATTTCTAACCTTGAGATGACACAAACCCAATAGGCCTTCAGTAGAAACTGCACGATGTTTTGACTGCATTGAATGCATTTACCAATTATGATGGGTTTATCAGGATGTAACTCCATTATAAGTCAAGGATTGTCTCTACTTTTAGTCTTTTTTTTTTTGGTAGGCCTATACATTAATTTCTCCTAGGCTGATTCCTAGCCCTGGACTCATTGGGTTCTATGTTAATTCCATTGAAGCTTTTGAGGAGCTGCCAGTCTACTTCCCACCAGCACAGTATGAGGGTCCCCATTTTCCTATCTTCCAGCTCACTCAGAAGTTTTCAGTTAGGAGCCTTCAAAGGGTCACCACAAAGGGTCAAGGAGACTCATCTTCGATCCACATCACACCCTGACCTCACGAGCACCACGGAACTGGCTGCTCCTGACACCTAAGGGTGCTCAAATTCCTGGTGCCTCATTGTGTCTGGCTCGATTGTCACGAGTTTCATTCCTATAGGGAGTGCGAAGCACTTGAATCCCTATGGCAGGTGACTGTGAGATTGGTCATTCCTCCTAAATCCAGGTTTGCCATTCAAGTGAACCTCAGCAAATTAAAGTTACTCATCATGAGTGCATAACTGGAATGTCCTTGTACGCAGTTTGCCATGGTCCTTCTTTCCCCCCACCCCACAGCTATAATGCAAGGGGCCCTTCTGATTTCCCTCCTGAAGCCCACCTACAAGAATGATGCGCTGGCTGGATGGCAGTGGCACACAGCTGTCATCTCAGCACTCAGTAGGCTGAGGCAGGAGGACTGCCAGGAGTCTGAGGCCAGCTAGAACTACATAGCAAGACCATGCCCTCCACCCGCCCATGAATAAGCTGATAAAATGTTCTGGGACTGGACATTGGTGAGACCTGCAAAACTCTATTAAATACACTCAAAATCACTGAGTGGCACTTTTGTGTGTGTGTTTTAGAAAAGGTCCTGAGTATAGCTCAGATTGGTGATCCTCCTGCCTCAGCCTCCCACATGGTGGGACTACCATGGCTTGAGCCACCAGGCCCAGACAAATGACACATTTTTAAAGGGTGAATTTTATGGTGCACAAATTCTATCTCAACAAAGCTTTCATATTACAAAAAAAAAAAAGAAAAAAAAACAGTGGCCTAATTTAAAATGTAACTATCCACCATGTGTTAAATATACACTCACAGAGAGTGGAATTTTACAGTTTTTTCCCCAAGGATATGATCATAAATCAGTGTATTTGCTACTTTGAATATAACCAAGTACAACTTTATCCCTATTGTATCTATACATGTAGAAAGCAGTGAGCAAGTTGAGTTTGCACAAAACTAACTTGAACAAAAAAACATGAGTACACAGCTCCAGGGGTTGATTTGCTGAGACCTCAGGGAGGACATTATTTTAAGCGCCTTTCCTCTCCTCCTGTCGGCTGCATTCCTCCTTTAAAAAATTCCTATCAGCCATTCTAGAGCAGCAACTGGAGTTGTTTTGCCCTGGAGGGAGGTTTTCCAAGTTTGGCAGGTCTAGATCACTTGGGGGTGTGTGTGTGTGTGTGTGTGTGTGTGTGTGTGTGACATTTACTCCTAACAACTAACACAGAAACAGGCTGGACTTAATAAAGATCTTTGGGTTTAAACTATTTAAGACAGCTGGGGGTGAAAATGTTTCCAAAGCCACAGATTAGTTTGAAGAAATGGAAATACAACCGACCATAGGAGAACTCAGGCTAGCTTGCCACAAGATCAGAAGTATGTTAGACATGTGGTAGGTAAACACGCAGGGAGGCACAGCTGGATACCACAGCCCTAGTCCCTGGGGTTGGTGACAACAAGCTCAGCAGTAGCCTTAAAGCTGTAATTGCTACTATGTGACAAGAATGAAAATTATACCACAGCTATGCAGGAAACAATAGAGGTGCTACTTCGATTTTCAGGGTGTGGGGGTACATTCTCTGGGGGGGCCATTCCACTTGAGAAAGAGAAAAGAATCACGGAATCTCTTTTCCATGCTTAACCGAGGGCATCTGAAAATGAAATAGGGGTCAGGAACATAGCACAGTAGCAGAGCACTTGCCTAACACATGTGAAGCCCTGGGTTTGATCACTGGCACCGCAAAAAGCAAATAAATAACAGTGATAAAAAGGAAATAAGCTTTGTGAAACCCTAAAATTTATGCTTATAAAATAAAAAGTAATTCTGCCTTCGCTTTATTTGTTCTAGCACAAGCCTTTCTTTTTTCTTTTTTTTTTCCTCTGAAGGGCTTAGTGACCCACAAAAACAGCAAGCCATTGATAAATGTTAAACCCTGACCCAGTGCAAACAACCACCGATATGCTCAAATTCCTGGCCTCTTCATTACTTGGTATGTCAACCTAAAATACAAGCCTAAGTGCAGGTCCATGCGCATGGGTTACATAACATCATTGAGTGTCCACTATACAGCAGGCACCTTATGCACATTATCAAGCCCAATGCCCCAACCAACCCTTATTCCAATTTTGAGGATGAGGATACAGGCTCGGTGAACGGACCTAGGACCAGAAGCCGGATCAGACGTGTGACACTCAGGACTAGGAGCTGACCGTTATGGACCTGGGATTAATCATTCACCTGGATAATCTTAAAAACTCATCCCAACGAAACACGCAAAGCCCAAGGCCCGAGAAAGTTGCACTGGGCGCGCTGAGATCCGCACCAAGAAAGATTCTGCTAGAGGAGTCAGGAGGCCCCACCGCACGCCCACTGGGCAGAGTTCCGTGTCCGACAGCTCCGGGCAAGAAGGACACCTGCTGCTGGGGTCAGCAGCCCCCGGGGAGGCCTACAGTGTTAAGGGGCTGGTCGCTGCGTGCACCGCTCCAGCCCTGGTCCTGCCGCAGGCCCCTCAACCAGCGTGCAGCGGTTGCAGCCGGTGTAACCTTCCCTCCCCTCTCCACGAAGGGGGGCTGCAGTGCCCCAGCGCTGGAAAGCGATTGGAGAGGGTTGGGGGCTCCTCTACACCTTTGCACCCTTCACTGGCCACCGCAGCCCCATGCAATCACGGGGCAGCTGGAACCAGAGCTCCCGTCCACCTGCCCAGGGGACTCTGGAGAGGCCCTTGGCGGAGGCCTGGGGCAGTCTGGGGGGCCCGTGCATCAGGACGGCCCGGGAACCACCGCGGCCTCCCTCCCCGACCCCGTCTCGTCCGGGCTGCCCCGCCTCCCTCACCTTGGCCGGGTCCCCTGCAGACAGCTCTTCGCCCGCTCCGCCACTACTCTCGCGTCGCCGCCTCCTCCTCCCGGCCACAGCGGATACACAGACGCCCGCAGCCCAAAGCCGGAAGCGGGAGGACGCCTGGGCCGAACGCGCATGCGCTTCCCCGCCCAGGAGGCGTGATCCGGAAAGGGGCGTGGCATAGAGGCGGGGTTGTCTCCTGCACCTGCGACTTGGCCTTAGCTGGGGTCCCAAGCAGTAGGGAGGGTGCGTGGGGTTCGTGGGGTTCGCGTAGTTGAGGAACTCAAGGGTGAGGCCTTGTGAGGGCGAGGGAGGCCCCTGCAGAGGGCCAGTGGGCTTGAAGGGCATTTTTTTTATGAGTGGGCCGATGGGATCCTGGCTGCTAGGGAAGGTGGGCAGCTCCTGGGTGCCATGGGGTGGAGGGATTTGTGGAGTCAGTAGGTGATTCGTGAATCTGGGGAGGGCATCCCAAGGACACGGCACAGTTGAGATCGTCAGAGATCAGTGGGACTGGAGGGACATCTGGTGGGGTCCTGGGGTATCAGTGGAATTGGGGAGGGAGGCAGTGGTTTGAGGGGCAGTTCTAACGAGGGGATCTTGGGGAAGACAGTAGAGTGCTGTCTTGGAGGATATAGGGAGTGGTGGAGAAAGGGGGGTCAGCAGGCACTGGGAAATCTGAGTTGGGCACCTAAAGGAGATGAGACTGATGGCAGGGAATCTGAGGGGGGAGAGTCTTGCTAAGGAGCAGCACAGATCATAGGAAGGTGGGTAAAAATGAGACATGCACCTCTCAGGTGTCCTAAGACACTCCTATATAGTACCATCAGACACCCCAAACACATAGACACCACGGCAGGTACCACCAAACACACAAAGCAGGCTTGCAGGCACTCCCAAATACATCGGACACCCTCAAACTTTCAGAATCTGAGAAAGCCTGCCAAATATCCCAAAGGCACCAGATACTCTGACCTAGCAGCCGTCACAAACCCACAAATAAGCTTTTGGACATCAAGAAACATAGCAAGATCTCATATGGGAACTTTCAGGTACCACAAAGTGTACCAGCAATTCAACGTTCCACCTCTGAAATACGCACCAGAGAGCCTGCCCCATACTCCACACAGGCGCTGTTAGTGGACGCCTGCAGACACAGCCCCTCAGCCCCAGGTGACATCAGACCTTCCAGTCTTGACGCTGGTGGCTCACAGGCCGGGCGGTTGGGTAGAAATGGGGAGGCAGCCCACCAAAGTCCAGGCTGGTCAAACAGACTCCAAAGGCCCTTCAATACATGAACAATATATTGGTGTTATGGTTGATATATTGTGTCAACTTGAGAAGTCTAGAAGCTTAACTAAGTAACTCTGGAGCTCCACATCCCTAGGTGTAGAGGACATGCCCTTACCACTCATTCTAGGATGCTGTTCATTGTGTCAATTTGAGAAGTTCAGAAGTTTAACAAAGTGGCTCAGCAGGGGTCAGGGTCCTCACTTTGTAAACATCCTCAGCCTATGCAGGAGGAGGGCAGGGAGATGATGTCAGTGCTAAGCCTGCCCTGGGGGTGGGGGGAGCCGCTTACAATGTAAGGGAGGAAAAGAGGCTTATTAACCTCCACTTTGCTTAGTCTTCTACCACCTTGAAGTGCTGCCCCTGTGCCACCCTGCCTCCGAGCCAGCTGTTTACGGACTGAAACCTCGGCACACTGTGAGCTAAATCTTTCCTTCCTTAAGTTTAGGCAATCAGGTATTTTGTCTCAGCAGTGAGAGGAAAGTAATCAAGACATTTGGCAAGAGTTTTAAGTCAGATGCTCTGGGAGACCACCTACAAAAAGTTTAAGTTCAGTCTTCATGGTCATGATGGAGCATGTCTAAGGAACTGGGGATTCCAGAAACATACGGGCATACTTCATCAGACACCCCAACTCAGAGCAGGTCAGAGGGTACAGCACAGGTTCTTCAGAGGGCAGAGTGGGGAAATGGCCCTTCTCTAAACTGCTACAGATTTTGCATTTTGTGTCAAAGGCAATTGGGAGTGATTGAACATTTTTAAGCAGAAAGAGTGGATGGAGCTCATGTCTATAGCCAGCCAAAGTTACAGAAACTTTCAGGTTGACACAATTATCCCCCTAAATATAGAAACCAATTTTCTCAAGGAGCCTACCAGAAAGGAGAAGTATCTTTCATTTTTTTATCTTATCCAAAACTCCAGCTGTGCTGAATGGCCACCAACTGGGAAAGACACTCAGATAGTCAGATACCCTTACTCAAGCCTGCTGGGGGAGCTGGGGTTAAGACTCAGGAAGGGGTGGAAGAGGAAGTTGCAGGATGCCGTTGAGGAGCATGCCACAGGCAACCAAAGGACTTCAGAGTGGCCGGGTCACAGAGCCTGGGGTGTCTGTGTGGCAGGAGAGAGGCCATCACCTGGAGCAGACCTGGTCTCTATTGCTTAGCATGCTTCCAGACCTGATCCGCTATACAGGGAGCCCCAACCCCGGGCTGTGGACAGGTACCACGTTAGGACCCGGGCCAAGCCAGCCACAGAGGTGAGAGAAGCTTCACTGGTATTTGCCCACTGGTAATGCAGCTGGATATCTGAAAACCAGCCCCACTGCAGCCCTCAGGGGGAAAACTGTCTCCCACCTACCCCTGGGGTCCAAAGGTCAAAGACCCCTGCTCTGTAGGCTGGAAGGTGATGTCTGGCTTCTGACACCCTCAGGAGCCTAGGACTGCAAAGACTCTGGGTGCTGTTAGTAGCCTATTGGGGAGACCACACAAGTCTTTTCGCGTCATCTGCCTCCCAACACAGCGTGATGGGCCGTGGCTACAGCACAGGGCTGAGGCTATGATCGAAACTGGTGTGGCCTCTCGCAGGTGGAAAGGCTCTGGACAACAGGCAGAGAAGGTGATGGTGGCCGTGGAGAGGAGCAGGGGAGGGAAGGCAGGGAGGATGACACATGGACCCTGCTGCCTTGTGCACTGGGGGCCACAGTAAATGCTGCCTGCGTCGCTTCTCACACAAACGCAATCTTTCCGGATCTCCAAGGAGGCCAGAGATCAAAGCGTTCTGGCTCGAACCCTCAATGCAGTGTTCAGAAGAAAGAACTCAATTCCCTGCACCCCATGAGTAGGCTACACCTCACAATCTGCTTCCAAAGCAAAGAATAGGAAAAGGCAAATGCAGTGACCTGGGAGGTGCTACCATAACAAGGTGATTAAGATCAGCATCACAGCCCGCCCCCCAGTACAGTAGGACAAGAAGGCCTCAAAGCCCAGCACCCCATCTGTGCTCCAACTTCGGAAACACCCAGGATGGGAGTGTGGCGCCAGACCCCTGGCTGGCGCTTCTCAAAACCACCCACGAAGAGAAGAAAAGCGGGGAGACCCTTGCGGGCCAAAGGTCCTAGTAAACAGAACGCAGTATCCTGAATTGGATCTGATGAGAAACAAATGAGAAAAACACACGAAATCTAAGTAGAGCCTGAGGTCTGGGGGTAGCACTGAACAAATGTTGGCTCTTAAACTGAGGCCGATGGGTGGGAGTTGCATGAGTTAACACGTAGTCAGAAGTTAAATAATACCTGATCCAGTAGTCAGTGGATCCCAGAAGAAATCAGGAAAAAAATAAGAGACTTCCTAGAATGAAATGCTAATGAGAGCACAGTATCCCAAAATAATTCCTTTCCTTATCTTGGGGGGGCACTGGGAATGGAACTCAGGGCCTTAAACTCACCAGGCAGGTGCTTATGCTGCTGAGCTATTTCCCCAGCCTTACCCAAATCATTTCTATGGGACGTAATGAAAGCAACTCTAAGAGGGTAGGTTATAGCTGTGAATGCCATGAAAAAAAAAAAAATAGAGGAATCTCAAAAATATGCACCTCAAGGTCCTAGAAAGACAAGAACAATCAAAATCTAAAACTAATAGAAGGAGAGAAATGATAAAGATCAGGGTGGAAATTAATGAAATCGAGGCTAAAAAAAAACACAATTCAAAGGATCAGTGAATCACAGTTGCCTCTTTGAGGGGATGAGAAGGGAGTTTGGGGATACAGGAGGTGGGAGGGAGGGAAAATAAAAAGGATTCAAATACTAGCATCCAGGCAGGCGAGGCGGCACATGCCTGTCATCCCAGCACTCAGGAGGCTGAGGCAGGGGGATCACCATGAGTTCAAGGCCAGCCTGGGCTGCACAGTGAGAGTTTGGCTTTAAGAAAAAAGAAGGAAGAAAAAGTTTAAGGAATTGCACATACTGGGACTAAAAACCGAGGCTGGGTCAGAGGGACCCAATCAGGGATGATGTCTAATTGTGGGCTTCACGGCCAGGCCAGCGATGCCACCAGGCACTCACCACCTCCCCCGAGCTGGGACTCAGCATTCAGGACCCACTCCAGGACGAAGACGCTGCAGCCCCAAGCATCACGAGCACAGAGGTGCGAAGCCTGCCCTGTGGGGGCCACTGGGGAGCTTGTTAAAGTGTGTGTGTGTGTGTGTGTGTGTGTGTGTGTGTGAGTGATGGGGACTGAGCCCAGGGAGTGCTAAACTTCACCCCAGCTCTTTTTATTTTGAGCCTGAGTCTCGATAAATTGTCCAGGCTTGTTCCGAACTCTTGACCCTCCTGCCTCAGGCTCCCAGGGGTGCCAGGGTGACCAGTGCTGGCCCCCAGCAAATTCTCTTTCACTCCTTCTAGGGTGGGGCCTGGGATTGGGCACGTCCGAATCCCTAGGTCATGGTGAGGCTGCAGGTTCAAGGACCATCTGGACACAGATGCTTTGAGCTCAGGGTTTGAAGACCTCAGGCTCTTTTCAGACAGCAGCAAGAGAAAGGAGAAGAGGCCAGCGGCGAGCTAGGAAGCAGGGTTTTGCTCTGCCCCGTGCTACTGGGTCAGGGCGCCTGGGGCACAGGCTTTGGGGCGGCTCCATGCGGTCAGCCTCTGGCCTGTGTTCCGTTCTCCCTGCCTGCTACCCGCCTCCCGCCTGCCATGGGAATCTGATGCCCACGAAGACCCAGCAAAGCCCTGCAGGAGAGGAGGGCATGTTGGCTGGAACGGGAAGTGCCCACGGTGTACCATGGAGGACCTCGCAGCTCCGCACGATTGGAAACTGGGTTTTTTTGTTGGCAGCAGTGAGTACTGAACCCGGGCCTTGGGCAGTGCTGGGCAAGCACTCTACCCCGAGCTACACCCCCAGCCCAGTGCATGGTTTTGTGATTTGATTTTATTTATGACAGGGTGTAGCTAAATTTCATCAGCCGGCCCCAAACTTGTCATCTTCTACCTTAGCCTGTGGGACGCACCACCACACCTCGCCTTGAGACGTTCTGAGTTGTTACCGCTCAAGGTGAGGCGGGTGCGACTGCATCTCTGCTGGTAGAAGCCAGACACCCTGCTCACTATCCTACAGTGCTCAGGACAACCCACCACGGCATCCTCCTGCCTCAGCCACCGGAAGTGCTGCCATACCAGACACGCACCACCACACATCGCTTGCTCCTCAGCGGTTGGCCAAGCAGAGACCCTCGACACTCCTACCCCATGACCTCAGGGAACCCTGGGGACAGGAACCGGCCATTAAGGATGAAACTGCCTCCTGCCCTTCACCTGGTGTTGTCCTGGTCCTAGCCTGCCTCCCCTGCTCAAAAGGAAGCCTTGTTTGGAAATAAGATCCCGGCAGATCAGATGTACTTAGAGATGTCACACGAGGGTGGGGCCCTCGTCCAACATGATGGGGTCCCTGCAGGGGTCAAAGCGGAGACTTGAGGAGATGTCGCCAGTTCTGAGATCACCCCAGCGACCCTGTCCTGGGTGAGCTATCCCTGCTTCCCGCCCGAGAGCCCCCGAGAACTGTCTCTACTGGAAAGGATAAAACAGCTAGGGATTCGCACAGGAGGGCGAGGCAGCTGGATCGGGGCGCAGGACTCACCGGGGCTCGGGCACGGCTTCCTGTACGGTGGGCAGCTGGAGTGGCCCCCGTGGGTCTCCCGTGCCAGCTGGTGCCCGTGGACACACTCGCACCTGTCCTTGCCGTCCTGGGCTTTGTCCTTCAGCTGCACCGGGCTCTTCCCCTGCAGGGAGGCTGAGTGTCAGGGTGCCCTCGGGGGCAAGGCAGCTCAAGGCACCTTGCAGAGCCAGTGAAGGAAGTGGGGGTTCCCCAGCTGCTCCCCCTGCCCAGCCCCCCACCTTCTCCTTCTGCCTAATGACTCGGCTGCGGAGGCAGCTGAGACTCCTCTTCACCCTGGTACTCTTGACGATCTTCTCGTTCTTGGGGGCGCCATCCTCCGTCCTAGAGGGTGGGAAGGGCTGATGAGGACGACCCCCATCACTTGGGACCCACTGGGGAGCTCAGGCCTGCTAACTCTGCCTGACCCTTTCTGTGGCCCCTGGCTCCCTCCCTCCCTCACATATTCACTCAACAAACACTCAAAGATGTCTGCAAAGTTCCGGGAACAGAAGGGACTGGCTTTGTAGGAGGGACTGAAACACGACTGATTTCAAGCTTGAGGCTCCACACCCAGCTGGAATCAGCTCTGTCTACCTCTGACCTTGGCCTCTGGTTCCCACTCTTCACCCCAGGCCCGGTCTAATAGGTCTTTAAGCTCTGCCCATTTCTACGTCCCTTTTTCCTATCAATGTCCCCTCAGATCCCAGCGACTCAATTGACAAAGGTCTATAGAACCAGGGAGCAGCAGACAAGCCAGCCCTGGCAGAAGCACTTCCTTGGAGAGAGGCTCTTTTCCTCCAGCCCATGCTTCTGCTAATATCCACGAATGTTTGTTCAGCGAGTAACTGAGGGAGGTCGGAGGCCTTCACCCGCTCTGCCCCCATCCCTGATGGCGCCCGAGCTCCCTGCTTGGAAGTCTCCGCATGGCTCCCGACTCACTCGGACAGGAACTCGAACCAGGTGAGGCTGGTGGGGGCTGCTCCAGCGCTGGTGGCCAGGTGAGCCCGCTGTCGGGCCCTGCGGGGTGGACGGGGCGGAGGTGCGGGTCAGGGGCTGCTCCCTGGCTCAGTGCTCCAAGTCCTCCGGGCCTCAGGTGTGGACAGCACCGGGGGCCACGTGTGCACACATCCCAATCCCTTTCCGCACCCCTTATGCCTTCCCTCTCCCGTCTCTTGGTTCCCTCCCCTGCTGAGAACCATCTCCCTCTCTACCTTTAATTCTCTTTCATTTTGCTCTTCATTTTTACTCCATATCCCTCATCTAAGAGAAACCCTGTGACATGTGAGCCTTTGTGCCTGATGTGTTTCACTTAATGTTATGGTCTCCAGGCGCATCCGTTTTCCTATAAATGACTCGAGTGTACCCCTCTTCACGGCAGAGTAGTACTCCATTGTGTGATCCATGTTTTCTTTATCCAGATATCTGCTGGGAGCCTTGGAGGTCCCTTCCGGGGTTTGCCGCTATGAGTGGTGCTGTGATAATCGCGGGCACGAGTGGATCGCTGGAATGCTCTGTCTCTCTTTTGGGAAGACACTAGATGGGGAAGGGCTGGCCCAAATGGCACAGACCTGTCCTCTCCTGCTGTCCCCAGACGCCTGTTTCCCCACTCGCCCTCACCTGTCCCCGCCCGCCCCGCCCGCCCCGCCCCGCCCATTTACCGGTGGTACTGGCTGAGCTCCTGGAGCACCTGCTGAACCATCAGCCTGGGGAGGGGTGGGCCCGGGAAGCCCCAGGGGCCGCGTTACTAACCCGGCCCCTGCCCCCGAGAGGAGACCCCTCCCCCTCCCGAGGGCCTCTCACAGGCCCGCCCATGGCCCGGTGCCCTGTAGGGCAGGAGCCCTGGTGACAGGGGCTAAGTGTGTGTGTGGGGGGCCCTCCGAGTCACCCAGGCTGAGCGCGGCTCCTCCCCCACTACCCCACGGACACTCACACGTGGTCCGGCTCCACGTGGTCCTTTTCCAGGCTCTCCAGCTCCGGGGGTTCGAGGCCTGGAAGGAGCCCAGAGTAGGGGTGTGGGCGTGAGGGTCCAGCCTGGTGCCTGCCTTCCCTGGTCCCCTGCAGAAATGGACACTTCCCAGGCAAGACCCATCACTCTTGGGGACAAGGTTGGGAAAAGGACAGAGAGCCAGGGACGGAGGTGACCCAGGGTGTCACATGCACCTGACACTCCCCCAATGGCCCTATGGAGATACGCTTATTGCGTCTTTAAAAACATTAATTAACTGATCAATCAATCAGTGAGCAGTAGTGGGGACTGAGCCCAGGGGTGCTCCAACCCTGAGCTACATCTCAGCCCTCCTTACTTTTTATTTTATTTTGAGAGCTCTTGCTATATGGCCCAGGCTGCCCTCAAACTTGTGAACTTCCTGCCTTAGCCTCCCAAGTAGCTGGGGTTAGAAGCATGCGCTCCTGTGCCCAGATCTTGTGCCTTTTGTATTTTGTTCTTTTTTTTTTTTTTTATCAAAAATGAGCTATTATAATACTCATTGATCATTTTCTGTTATTCGGTTCAGAAAGTCCTGGAATTCTTTCACTAAATGTATTTTGTTCTTTTGAGATAGGGTCTCAACCCATAGTCCAGGCTGGACTTGAACACACTAGGTAGCCCTGACTGGCTCTGAACTCATGGTACTCCTCCTGCCTCAGCCTCCTGAGTGCTGGGATCACAGGTGTGCGCCACCACGCCCGGCCTTGGACCTTGTTCTAGAGGGAACTCAGAAGCTCCAAGGGTGGCCAGAAAGCAGCTGGCTCGGGTTTGCACAGCATGTCTGACCAACACAGGCAAGGCACAAGCTCTCCAGGTAGAGACTCAGGCAAAGAGAAGCAGCGCACAGGTCCAGAATCCCGGCACAATGGGAGGCTGAGGCAGACAGGTTGCAAACTTTAGCCCAACCTGGACAACCTAGCAAGATCCCGTCTCAAAATTAAAATAAATACATACCTACAAAAAAGGGCTGGGGGTGTAGCTTATGAAGACCCAGGGTTCAACCCCTATTACAGGGGGGAAATAAAAAAGGGGGGATAGAGGCAGGGGCAGGGGCAGAGGGAGAACAGAGCCCTGGGAAGCTCACATGACCTTCAGGACATGCAGTGAACCCCACACACCCCCAGCCCCTGTCCCCCCCTGAGGCCTGGCTGTGGCCCCAGCTGTGGCCCCAGCTGTGTGTGTCTGTGTGTGTGCGTGTGCCAGGCTCTAGCAGGCGCCCTTCTCCTGTCTGCCCTGCTTCCGGCTGGGTTGCAGCAGGAGCCTCACAGTCTGGGTTACCTTGCTTGGGTGCAGCTTCTGAGCTCAGGGTGAGGTCCAGGGAGCTGATGTCCTCGCAGGCCAGGGGCGCAGACATGGACCTCCCTCTCTTCTCGAGGCTACCACCATCCTGCGGGGCAGAAGCAGTTCATGAGCCTGGGGAGGTGGCTGGGCCGCAGGCAGAGGTTCCCAGCCACGTGTGGCCAGGGCCACATCCGTAAAACCCCGAGCCCCGACCCTGGCCCGGTTCGAGCTGCACCAACCCCAGTGTGGGCTGCGAGCTGGAGCCTGGCATACAGAGCCGCAGAGCGGGGTCCCTGCGCCCCACCCGAGGCACTGCCTTCTTCCCCGCAGAGGCCTGGAGCTGCAGGGTGAGACAGCTCCTGGACTGGGAGTAGATGCGCTCAGCAGGGCGGGGTCCCATGGTGGCTTTCTAAGAAGGGACAGACGACTCCAGGGACACAGTGGTGCACGCTCCGTCTCCAACCATGGGCTGCCTTGCAACGCTCCGGGCTTTGCAAGCACCGAGGCCGCCGTGGTCTCTGTGCAGGTCTTTCACCCAGGACCCCACCCTCCCACAGCTGGCTTACGGGGTGCTGCGCCCTCCGTCCCACAGCGCTGGCTTCTGGATGCAAACTCGTGCCACCGTCAGGAGGGCGAGGGTGGCACTCACCTTACACACATGTTCTGCTGTGGTCCTGCCCCCTGACAGGCTCCCTTGGGTCCAGGCCTTCAGCCCTTCTCCCGACAGATTGAGGGTGAGGCTGGCCAGCGTCCGAGAGAGCCCAGCGCCCCCATCCGCAGGCGTGGGGGCGTCACAGCTGAGCCTGCGGGAAAGGGGGGCTGTCAGAGCTTCCCTGTGTGTTGTCCACGGGACATCCCGGGCCTGGAGGGACCTGGCGGGGGTCCTCCCAGGTCAGGGAGGGGTCTGTACCTCCCTAAGATCTGAGGGCTTGGCCTTAGCTCAGAGGGGAGAGGCGGGACAGCCTGGGTAGATTCGCCTGTTTTGCAGACTCGAAACAATCCATCTTTTGCACAGATGGATCCCATTTGGGGTGACTTAGGAGGGGCCGAGGGCAATAGAGCTGTTGGGTGCCAGTACTGTGGGGTGCGGGAAGCCAGGCACAGGGGTGCAGTTTGATCAAACTGTACCTGTGGCCTTCTGCACTTTTCTGCACGTAGTGTGTGAACCAGGTGGGTGCCTATAATCCCAGCACTCCAAGAGGCTGAGGCGGGACAGTTTCAAGTTTCAAATCAGCCTAAGCAACTTAGTGACTTAGTTAGATCCTGTCTCAAGATTAAAATTAAAAAAAAAAAAAACCACAAAAAACCAAAGGGCTGGGAATGGAGCTCGGTGGGAAGGGCTTGGGTTCCACCCCCAGCACTGCAAACAAACACAAAACCGTAGCCCATACCACTAACAGGGCTGGGGGCATGCGTCACGGAGAGTGTGCAAATCTGCGGGTGAGCGGGGTTACGGACACCCAGCGCACACCTTTGGGTCTGTGTTTGTCTTCCATGTGCAGCTGCGTTTTTCAGTGTGGGCTGGTGCGTGCACCCTGGTCCATGTACGTGTGATTCTGTGCAGCTACCAGAGTCTGGGTTGGTGGATGCCTGTGCATCCGTATGTGTTCATGCATGGGCGCGCGCGTGTGTGTGTGTGTGCACTGTGTTTGGGAATGGACTTGTGTGTGCACATGTGTGTGCGTGCGAGCACGCCTGTGCTTTGTCTGACAGCACATCCCCCGTGGTGGTCCCTGGGCCAGGCACAGGTGTGCCAGCTGGAAGTGTGACCAGAGCCTGGCTCTGCCCAGGGCCTCACCTGGGGATGCCTGGGCAGGGGAGGGTGCCAGGGTGGGGGCAGGGCCTGACCTCTGCCAGTTCTCTGAGCAGCTCCTCGACCTCTCCCAGCTGCGTCTCCTCCACATGGTCTGGGCCCCCGCCGAGCTCGAGAAGGGCGAGTCTCTCTCCACTTCTGCCTTTGGGGTGCTGTTGCCCGCAGGCCCCTCAGGCGGGGGAGGGGCCCCCAGCCCCAGGTCCTGGAGATACTCGCTGCCCTCCAGGGCCTCCAAATCCAGGCTGAGGTCCTCAGTACTCTCGCTGAGCTGCTCTGCAAAACTGTCCTCCTGCAGGCGGAGGAAGAAGGAACTGACTGCGGGGCATGAGGCCCACCTGCTCCCCGACAGCCGACCATCGCCGGCCGGTCCCCTCCTGTCTAGCCCGGGCTCAGCCTTCTCACAGCAGGAAGCCGGGAGGGGTGTCCCACCATGCCCTGTCCAACTTGGGCCTTCAAGCCTCGCTTGGTCCCCCAGTGGCCTGGAGTCTGCGCTTCACTGCCTCCTTCCTTAGCCTGAGTTTTCTTTCCTTTTTTTTTTTTTTTTTTTTTTCTTTTTTTGAGACAGAGCCTCACTATGTAGCCCAGGCTGGCCTTGAACCCTGTGGGGTCCCCCTACCTCAGCCTCCTGAGTGCCAACAGGTGTGCACCACCACACCTAGCTTAAAGCAATATTTTAAATTTTTATTTGTTTGTTTGTTTGTGTGTGTTTTGAGATAGGGTCCCACTATGAGTCCAGGCTGGCTTTGAGCTCACTTTGCAGCCCAGACTGGTCTTGAACTCTCAACGCTCCTCCCGCCTCAGCCTCCCGAGTGCTGAGATGACAGGAGTGAACCACCACGATTGGCTTTTAAAGCGATAATTTTTAAAATTTAAAAACAATGCAAGGAGATCCACAATGAATAAATCATCCCAATTTTAAACAATGAGTACAGTTTTGAGTATCCCTTCCCCAAAATGCTTGGGGCTTCTCAGGAGTGTTTTGGAGTTTGGATTTTCCTCCTATACTTTGGAATACTTGCATATAGATGATGAGCTATTGTGGGGGTGGGATCGAGTCTAAACATACAATGCTCTTGTCTCATACCCATTGTATACACACAGCCCAAAGGTCGGTTTATGCACTATTTTTATATTTTACATTTTACACCCACATTTCCCCCCTTTTTGTGGTAACAAGGATTGAGCCCTTTGCACTGAGCTGCATCCCTAGACATTTTTAAAGTTCTTAGTCTGAGACAAGGTTTCACTAAGTTGCTAAATTGCCTGGCCTGGGCTAGAGCTCGACACCCTCCTGTCTCAGCTTCCCCATGTGAGGGGAGTACAGAGATGTGCCACCACATCTGGCCTCTGCTGTGGACGTTACCCAGCTGGAGGCAGAGGGCAGTGTGTACACCTGCTTGGGGGTAGGTGGGGTGCTTCACCTACATAAGCCTCTCTGCACATTTGACTTTCTCTCCTTTTTATTTTTACTGTATTTACCATCTAACTGTCCCCACCAGTTCTGGGGATTGAACCTGGGACTTTTGCCCTTTTTAACGTTTTTTTTTCATTTTGAGCCAGGGTTTTGTTAAGCTGTCTAGGGTGAGCTCCAACTCATGGAGATCTTCCTGCCTCAGCCTCCCCAGTGCTGAGAGAGGTTACAGGTGGGCACCGCCACGCCTGGCTGGCCTTTGTTTCTGCCTTCATTTTCCTTCTGTTTCCATAGTTGCCCCTTTTGTGCCTCCTCTTCCTCTCTTTGTCCTCCAAATGCCCACTCCTTTGGTCTCTTTCTAAATACCCACCCCCCAGGCTGCTGCTGGCAGAGGTGGATTTGCTCTTCTGTGGCTCCCGGCCACCTGTGTTTGGGTCTCGCCTTCTTCCACATCCCTTGGTTCCCGTCCTCTGCGCCTGGACAAATTCCTCCTGACTCCTGTGTTGTTCTTTCCCTACCGCCACCCCACAGCGAGGTCTCCTCGGTGTGTCTGGTTTTCATCTTCCCGTAAATATAAACACATGGGGACAGACTCTAGGCCAGGCCGGGGCCTCCCGCCTTCCCCTGGGCTCCCCCCTCCTGGGAATCGGAGGGGGAGCTGGGCCAGTGCTGGTGGGGCTGACGGGGTGTGACCATGGCCTTGGCCGGAAAAGGCTGTCCCAGCTCCCCAGTAGCAGGTATCGGGGTTGGGGGGGGGCTGTCCTGCATTTCCTGGGTGAGGGGAGAGGGAGCCAGGCGCTGGGGCCTCAATGAACTCAATCCATGCTCCTCTGCCTGCACCTGCGAGACAGCAGAAGGGCGACTCCCCCATCATACCCGGAGGCCAAGCCTCCCGGGAACCCCGTTTTCCAGAAGCGCTCCCTACTTTCATGTTCAGAGACCACACGGACACCCTTCTATTTAGAAAAGCCTACGCAATCGTCTTTCTCGATCATTGGACAAAGATCACACAGCAAAGCCATCCCTAGCAACTTATCTCCCTGGTCTTACCCTGCCCTGTGAAAAGGGGACTTCGGCCTGACACCCCTCACCCCGAAACCTGATATCGGCATGCTCCAAAGCTGTTTGGAGCTCGCCCGGCTGTGGCAACACACAAGTGGAAAATTCCACACCTGATCTCGTGATGGGTCCCAGTCAGAAAGTCGAGGCTCTAAAAATAGCGCATGAAATGACCTCAGGCTCTGCGTGTAAAGTGCACATGAACGCACATGCATTTTCTGGGGGTATTTCTGGCCCGTTTTGTTTCTCTTCTTCCCGCTCCTCCTTCTGCTATGCCTCCAACCTAGATCCCCTGCCCATCAGCAAAAGGCCCAGCTCCCCACACCCTATTGTTCAGCTTTTATTTTGCTCTTGATTTAGTCTTTGGGTTTCCCATCTAAGAGAAACCGCATGATATTTAAGTGTGCGTGCCTGATTTATTTCACTTAGTATCATGGTGCATTCATTGTCCAACAAATGAGTCATATTTATTCTTCCTTATGATTGGTGATTTTTTTTCATCCACTTGAAATTTTGTGTCTAGAGTTGGGTCTGTTTGCAAAGGTATCTCATGTATATGCAAATACAGATTTAAAAATTCCACATCTCTCTGGGTGTGGTGGAGCATGCCTTTAGTTCCAGCACTTAGAAGGCTGAGGCAGGAGGATTTCTGCAAGTTGAAGACTATCCATCCATTCACCCATCTATCCATCTGTCCCATCCATCGATCCATCCATCCATCATCTTGTCTATCCATCTATTCATCTGTCCATCTGTCAATCTATCCATCCATCCACCTGTCCCGTGCATCCATCCATCTGTCCCATCCATCCATCCCATGCATCCATCTGTCCATCCATCCATCTGTCCATCTGTCCACCTGTCTCATCCGTCCATCCATCTACCTGTCCCACCCATCCATCCATCTTATCTGTCTATGTATCTATCTATCCATCTGTCCCATCCATTCAGCCACTCATCCATCGATCCACACCATCCCATCTGTCTTTCTGTCCATCCATCCATCCATCCTTTTTTCCCTCCTTGTTCTTATTCTAGAAAGGATTCCAGTTTCCTTGTCTCTGGCACCGCGTACTAGCTACTTGCTTGCACCTTGCCGAAGGCTCCCTAAGACCCTGTAGGTACAGTGTCTGGTAAGACGCAGGTGCTAAGCCACGTGCACTTGCTGTCTCTGGTGTACTCAGCACCTGGCCAACACCTGCCTGCTCATCCTGCATGGCGGAGAAGCGATCTGGGTCCTCAGGTCTCCAGAGTCCACAGCTGCTTTTGGTGGCCAAGGCTGTAGCTCCAGAGTCAAAGGGAGGGACACGTGACTTGGGCTCAGAACCTGCGGAGAAGGGGGGGTAAGGTATCAGAGGAAGCTAGGACCTGAATGACAGTCAGGAGGGCGGAGGCAGCGCCCTGGAGGCGGGGCTGGAAGCGATGGGCGGAGCTGCAGGAGAGGGAGGAACCTGGGGCGGGGCTGGAGGCGGTGGGCGGAGCCTCAGGAGAGGGAGGAACCCTTGGCGGAGACCCATGCAGGGAGCAGCCCATCCCATAAGAGCAGTGGTCCCCAGAGGTGAGGCAGACATGGGGTCGGGGTTGGGCTGAAAGCCGCCCTTAGGAAGTACTAGGTGTCTTGATCAATTTCCTCCTCTGAGACACAACACGCAACACTCCCAACTCGGAGGAGGGGTGTTGTATTTTAGCGCAGTGTAGCGCACAGTGGCTGCTCCAAGGCAGGATGCACGGCCCAGGGGCCTGACAGAGCAGAGCTGCTCAAGGCAGAAAGGCGAGGCCAGAAAGGGAGCCGCCCCTGTCAGGCCACGCCCCCAGTGAGCCCGTCTTCCGCCTCTTCCAGCCAAGCCCCGCCTCCCAACAGCACAGCAAGCTGCAGACTCATCAGAGCAGGCATCCATTGCTGAGCTTGACGTCTGCATGAGCCAATCACCGTCCAAACGTCCCGCCCCTGAGCGCATGGTGGTTTAGGGATCCGCCTTGGTCTAAACCATTGCAACAGTTGAGGTTCCTCATCACTCCGTAACTTGGGCTTCCTGAGGCTCTGTGGACCCCAGTCCTGGTGTTCCGCGGGCGCGGCATCCTCCATAAAGTGTGGGGTGGGCACGCTGTGTGCAGCCTGCCTGCCTGCAACCTCGGGAGAGGAAAGCAAGGTTTCTGCTGGTCCAGCCAGAGATGCACTGGGGAGAGGGGGCAGGGAGAGGGGTGTCCGTGCCCACCTTGTGTTGTTTTGCCTCTCAGCTGTGACAAACACTGCTCCAGGGAGCATATACAATATGGGGTAAGGGCGCTTCTTTAAGGAAAAAAATATCTGTGATCCCAGCATTCTGGGAAGCTGAGGCAGGAGGATCCCAAGTTTAAGCCCATCCTGGACAACTTAGTGACTTAGAAAGACTCTGTCTCCAAATAAAAAAATAAATAAAAGCCCGAGGATGTAGCTCAGGGAAAATGCCCTGGGTGTGGTCCCCAGCGCCACACATGCCCCCCCCACACATGCGAAGGTAAAATTATGAATACTGAATTGCTGGGGCATTTGGGAGTTACTAAGGACAGCAGAAAATAGCCATGGTAGAAATTAACATGCTCTATAAATAGATGAAAGAAAAAGAGTCATGTGCACACATGCATGTGTACAAAAATAACAAGATTGGAAAACTGCCTGGCAGTTTCTCAAAAATTTAAGTGTTGGAGGTTAGCACATAACCCAGCATTCCAAATGCGAGGCGACTACCTAGGAGAAAGGAAACTATTCTCTGCTCATGGAGCATTATCCACCACAGCCAGGTGCAAACACCTCAAATGTCTGTGACCCCAAAAGTGGACAAATGGGCATACAACCTGCAGTATAGCCACTGAGTGGAGTATTATTCAGCCCTGAAAAGGAGGGGTGTGAATTCCACGCACATCACAACAAGGATGGCCCTTGATAACATGTGCAGTCGAAGCAGCCAGTCACCAGGACCCACAGTCACCTAATTCCATTCTTATGAGGTGTTCAAAATAGGCAAATCTAAAGGAGACAGGAAGTAGGTGAGCGGTGGCCAGTGGTGGGGAGGAAATGGGGATTGTGGGAGTGGTGTGAGTTTCCTCTTGGGGTGGTGAAAGTACTTTAAGGTCGATGTGGTTGTGGTTGCACAAGCCTGGGAATGTGCTGAAAACCCGCGATTCGAATCCTCCAAATGAATGCATCAGGTGCTGGGTGAATTATCTGTGTCTCAATGAGGCTGTTGCCAAAAAAATATGAACAGGGTTCCAGCCAAGCTTTCACTGGGTCAGCGGTTTATGGAGCCTGGGCCCCAGCGCTGGCTCGGGGTGTAGGGGTGGGTGCCGGAGGCTGAGGGGAGTTAGGGGGCTGGGGTGCACCCCAAGGGGCATTAGAGGAGGCTGCAGCATCTGCCTGCTGCACTGGGCCAGGGCCTGGAGGAGCCTGAGGGCTCCCAAATCCTGCAGAGCTGACGAGAGGGTGAACACTGATGGTTTAGGGTCCAAAGGCTGAAGACAAAAGGGCGGGAGGGTCTTTACTCTTTCTGTGGAAGACCAGGACCCAGGGGGAATAATGCTTGATTTGATGACAGAATCGACCTTGATCCTGGCTTTGTAGACTAAGCCCCAATCTTTGTGTCACGGGTGGAGCCTCAGTCCCCGTGTGACAGATGGAACTTCACTGTTCCATCATAGGTTGAGTCCTTGTCCTGGTATCATGTACTGAGCCTGAATCTTGGTGTCATATACCAGGCACTATCTTATAGTCAGGCGTCATAGGCTGAACTCCAGTCTTGGAGCCATAGACTTAGCTCCCCTCCTGTTGCCACAAGTTGAACCTCAACTCTGATCACATACTGAGCCCTGATCCCAGACACAGGGTGACCTCTGATCCCCGTCACGGGCTGAGCTCTGGTTCTGCTGTCACACATCCAGCTCTGACATTGGGGGTGAGCTTTCCCCACCAAAGCTCCAGATTTTGTCTCCCGAGCCCCTGCTCACTGCTGCCCGATAGTCCCATGCAGGTGCCCACCTGGAACCGTGCAGACCGTCTTGCCATTTTCCCTCCTCCTCCCCCTCTTCCTTCTCCTCCCTCTTCTGGTGGGACTGCCCTGTCCTCCCGGTAAGCAGGCAGGAATCCCAGAGACCAGTGCTGCCTCCTTCCCACACGTCAGGGCACCACACCTTGCCGAAGTCACCTCCGTGGCTCTCCACGCTGTCTCTTCTTTACCCTGTCCTCGGCTCGGCTCCAGCCCCATGACTGCTTCCCCACGGACTATAAACCTGGGTGTCCTGAGCCCCAGTTCTCGTCACAGACTGAGTCCTTATCCGGTGGCATTGACTGAGCCCTGGTCTCCGTGTCGGAGTCTGAGCCCCAATGCTGGGCTCACTTTCTGAGCCCCAGTGGAGCTTCACAGACTGAGCCCTCATCTGTTCTCCTAGGCGAATCCCTGATCTCAGGCTCGACACCTGAGCTCTACAACTGCCAACCGAGATGGTCCTAAGCAGGTCCAACCACTGTCACCAACCTCGGCCACCAGCTCTCCTGGCTGGCCCCTCAGCCCTGGAGCTGGTGCATCTTCCTGGCATCGTAGTGGACTCCGGTCCACCTGGTGCTGCATGTCTTCTTGTTCATTCATTTGCCTGAGACAGGGACTTGCAATATAGTTCAGACTGGTCTTGAACTCACCATATTCTCCTCCTGCCTCAGCCTCCACTGTGCAAGATTACAGCCTGGCACCGCCAGGCCTGGTTTACAGTGACACTCAGAACCCTTTCCGGCCCTCCTCTCAACTCTGCCGCTCTTAAACCCCCACGTGTCTTGGTGTCACCCACACCCTGCCTTCCTCCTCTTTCAGCCTGGCCACAGAGGGCAGTGTGGGCACCTCTGCAGATTCAGCTCCAGGGGTCCGATGGCCCTGCTCTCTTTATCTATACCTGTGTCCCTGGCGCAGTGCTGGGCTCGCCCTGTGCTTATCAGTTTCTCCCCACCCAACCCCTGCAGATTCTTCAATTGCTACAGGGGGAAAACAGGGGCCTGGAGAGGTACACTGATCTTACCAGTGCCCCATCAGCCTGGCACAAGGGAGTGGAGATTTGAACCCAGGTGTTTCTGAGTTCAAAACAACAGATTACAATCACCAGGCTGTCTGGTGCTGTGTTGAGTTAGCAGAGTCAGTGGCCATATGTTTGTTGATGAGTGATAAATAGGTGGATAAATGGATGAATGGATGAATGGATGGATGGATGGATGGATGGTTGAATGAATGGATGGGATGGATGGATGGTTGGACCACAGTCAGCTGTTTGGTTAGCTAAATGGATGGATGGATGGATGGATGGATGGATGGATAATTAGATAGGTAAATGGTTATCTGCCTGTCTGTCTAGATAGATGGAGTATTAGTCAACTGGTTGTCTGGATAGATAAATGGATTAGTGGATGGTTGGATATCTATCTGGATAGATGAATTACTGGTTGGTTGGTGAGTTGAGTAGATGGATTGATGATTAAATGGATGAACGTTGGATGCTTGGATAGTTAATTGGCTGGCTGACTAGCTGGATTGATGGATGAGAGGATGGATGGTTGGGTGTGTGGTTAGAAGTATGGACGGGTGGTTGGATAGTTCACCGACTGGATATCTAGCTGTCTAGTACTGGTTGGCTGGTAAGTCGGGTAGGCAGCTGGGCGAATTACTAGGTGGATGGAGAGGTGAGTGGCGGGTAGTTAGCTGCAGAGTGGATAACGGGTCAGTGGCTGGCTGGGTGGCTGATGGGTAGTGGCTGGAAGGAAGGCTGATATGACAGTGTCCAGGCAGCGACATGTTACATCCAGGAGATGACATTCTGAGGGGGTAGTGGCAGGAGATGTAGAAGGAGGAGAGGCAGAACCAGGGCAGGAAACCCCGGGAAGATGGAGAACATGCTCACACATGTGCGTACCACGGGGTGAACAGAATCAGCCGGCCAGCCTGGGCAGCTGCAGCAGGCGAGGGGACAGGCAGGTGTCAGCCTTTCCCTCTGAGGCGCTGTCTGCCTCCCCACATCCACGCCTGCCTGCTGGCTCCCTAGGGAGTCCCATCAGGTGACCACACAGCCAATTATGGAGCTCTGGAGAGGCTCAAACAACAGGACACCCCCCCCACCTGGGCCAAGCCAGGAGGGACGCATGTGTCCCACTTCCGGAGCCCCTGGGGGCTGCAAAGCTAGAGAGGGAAAGGGGGGCGGGCATGGCCCCTCGCTTTCCACGGAGCTGGCCGCCAGCCCAGGGCATCGAAGGCATCCTCTTCCTCTACCAGCCCTGTGGTACTGCCAGTCCCCCTGGGTCACCCCCCCACCTGCAGGCCCCAACAGCGCAGCCTCAACCTGGCTGAATAACCGGGAACAACTCAAGTCTTCTTGGGACCTGGACCACATAGCTGAATTCTCCAGAACTGCCCCTCGGGCTGCCCGTCTTGGCGACTTCGCTCACCAGGCACAACTCAACTACCAAGGCAGCCCTAGAACACAGGGGCCTCTGACTGCCAGCTCCTCTGGGACACAGCTGCTGTGCGGCCGCAAGCAGGTCACTCAACCTCTCTGAGCACAGTTGCACAAAGGCTGCACATGGGCAGCAACCTCCATCATTCGAATGACTCTGTAATTGCATCCCGAGCCCAGGCCACCCCGCTGAGCTTCTTGGAAACTCGCACTACCCCAAACAAGCCCTTGGCTCGTGCAGCCACGGTGGCCAGGGTGGCTGGCGGCTGAGTGACACAGCTGGCCTGACCAGGCACCAGGGCATCCCTATCTGGATGGGAGGCGCTGGAAGGCAAGGAAGCCAGGGGGCCGTGGAGCCCGGACGGCTCTTGCTGCCCCGCTGCCCTCCGCGTCCTGTGGACCCGGGTGCCAGCAGGCTCCCGACAAGGGCCAACCTCGCCAGAGGTTCAGGAGGAAGTGCTCTTCCCTCGCCAAAAACCTGTTCACCCCAGTCCTGTGGGATAGAATATGGGGCCTCTGCAGACCCACAGAGGTAAACTGAGGCCCCAGGACCCGGAAGAGCGTGGGCATCATGCAGTGTGTGGGCTTATGTGCTGGACGGTGGCGCCGGCCTGGGGATTTCAGCTCTGCCTCCCACGCTGCCTGCCTGGGCCTCCTGCCCCACAGTGGCTCCAGGAACCAGAGTGCCAGGGATGCCCTGCCTGTCACTGCAGCCCGGGAGCCCAGCAGCCGGGCTGGCAGGGGGCTGGCTCTTCTGGTCCAAGGCCAGCTGTTTGCAGGGTCCGGGAGATGTCCCCGGGGACCCTGCGGGGAGTCAGGGCTCAGCGAACCTGGGGAGGCTAAGCAGAGTCTGTGGCCGGGCCAAGTCGAGGCTCTGAGGGTTGGGGGGACTGTGGACAGGCGGTCCCCACCCGGGCACATGGTGCCCACCCGCCACTCACCTCGCTTGAAGCCCCAGCGCTTCAGCCACAGCTTGGAGAGAGCAGGCCAGGAGTGGTTGAGCGCCGAGGCCGCCATGGGGCCTCGTGTCGGAGGGTGATGCGCCCGGAGCGGGAGCTGCCGGCAGGGAAGCCCTGCCAGGACCTGCTGCCAGCGAGAGAGGCGGGGACTGCGGCCTGAGCCTGCCAGACACATCAGCTGATGGAGCCCGGGCTGCAGGAAGAGGGCTGGGGTTCCAGCTGGGGGCCTGGGGGGTCCCGTGGCCGGAGGAGCCCGAGCCTTAGCTGCCCCAGCCCCCTACCCATCCTGGGGGCCCCTCACAAGTCCAGTCTGGGTGTGCATGAGTGTGTGTGTGAGTGTGTTTGCACTGCTGTGTACATTTGACAGTGCATTCGTGTGTCAGCACATAAAGTGTGTATTTTCAGGTCTGTGTGTGTGTGTTACTAAGTCTTGAGCCACTGGGTGTGGTGGTACATGTCTGCAATCCCAGCACTCAGGAGGCTAAGGCAGGAGGATTGCCACAAATTGGAAACCAGCCTAGGCTACACAGCGTGTTCAAGGCCAGCCTGGACTACACAGTGAGTCTCTCTGTCTCTGTCTCTTTCTCTCTCTCACACACGCACACACACCCGAAAGTAAATTTTGAATGTCAGCTTGTCTAGGTGGGATGTATTTGAACATCTAGATTTTTAAAATTTTGCATTGCTGGAGATGGAACCCAAAGCCTGGTGAAAGTAGGCAAGGGCTCCATCGCTGAGCGACACCATCCCTTTTTGTTTTTATTTTGAGACAATATCTCACTATGTAGTCCAGGCTGATCTTGAACTTGTGATCCTCCTGCCTCAGCCTCCCAGGTACCTGGGATTGTAGTTGAGTTCCACATGCCTGGCTTCCAGGTGGTTTTGGAAGGCTCTGTAACGCTGTGGGTGATGCCTGCGGTACCTGGAAGTTGGAGTTATCTGAGTCTATGCGGAACGGGCTTCCTGTATTTGTGAAGTTTTGGGGTCTGCTGGGTTCCCGTCTGTCTTTATGGGCACCATGCAGTGTGCGAGACCCAGCGCTCCGCGGGCACGTGCTGCCCCCTGCTGGCGGGACCCTGCACCTGCTCCTCCGCGCGCGCGGCCTCCCCAAGATCTCGGCTTCCCTCCCACCTTAGAGCGCTCAGGGCGCTCACACGCGCCCCGAGGGGCAGCGTCGCTTCGCAGCGGTGCGAACCAGCTCGCCGCCCTCACCCAGCACTGTACCGGAAATGGACACCAGCCCATTTTTGCCCCATCCGAGGGGCAAGAAAACTGGGACCCTGAGCTGTTGGCAGCTGGGCACCGCCTGTGAGTCTTCCCGCTTTCCCCTCTCTCAGATGGAAACCCAGTCCTGCTCCGTCTCCCCGAGGCTGGTGCACACCCCTCCCCACTCGCCCTGCAGCCGCGCCGGGGCCCCCTAAGCCTCCGTCTGTCCCTGGCCTCTGGCCTCAGCGCCCTCGCGTCTCTGTCAGGCCTGAGTCTCCTCCCGCGTGGACCCGTGGCCGTGCCCGGACTCCCAGGGCCACCGTCCCTGCTGGGCGATGGCGTCCCGAAGAGGCCGGGCCACAGCGGTCACTCCTGGCCCTGGGAATGAGACCGAGAGGCCCCGCGCGCCTCGGAGCCCCGGACACCCCCAAGCCTGCGCAGACCAGGTGTCCCACACGCTCACACCCGTGTGTAAATCAGGTGCCGCCCGCGGAGCAAAGCGACCGTCCTCCCACAGGGCAGCGATCGCCGGGTTCCACAAAGGCACCGGGGACCTCTGAATGGAGTCCGCGGTGTGCAGAGCTCCAGGCCTGGCCGACTTCGGACCAGTGAAACTGAGAAGTGACACCTTGGTTATTCGCCCGCGCGCGCGCGCGACCGGCTTGCAGTTGGCCCTCACCAGGTCTCGGTTTTGGCACCGAGCCGTGCACGGGCGCTGGGGCGGGTGGGCCAGGGAGGGAATGTGAGGTGGCAGAGCGGGGCTCGCAGGAAAAGATGAGCTCAGCTGTGCTTTTGGTTTTGGTTTTTTTGGAGCTGCTGCTGTTACCAGGCACCCGAGGTCTCACATGTGTGACCCCGTGGTGACCCCTGCAGAGGGGCACACAGGAAGGCCCAGGATCCCACCCTCAGCCGCGCAGGGGCGGGGGAGCTGGGATTCGAACCCGCGCCTGTCGATGACAGCGGGATAGAGAGCGAGCACAACAGGGACTGAGGTAGGGCGGGAACGAGGTGGGTAAATAGGAGGCGGAAACCGTAATTATAAGATTGGTGTGTGTGTTTTAAATTACTTCTTCAGTACACAATCTACTGCGGGTTTCAGTGCCATTTTCCTTTCCATGAGATTCACTAAAAAGATGCTAAGGGTCTTGTTAATCTGTGTCTGCGCTCTTTGTTAATTGTCCTCACGCCGCAGACCCCGTCCTGAGCACCCAGTACAGACTGCAGAAATCTAAGCCTCAGACACGCACCAGTGGTTTCAGCCTAATCCAGCGCAGCACTCGGGGAGCCTGACAGACAACAGGAAACACACCGCCCACCGCCCATCTTAAGGACACTCCAAGACCACATAACCCACCCCCCAAAATGCTGGGTGTGCTGCTGCATGCCTGTCATCCCAGCACTCTGGGAGGCTGAGGCAGGAGGATTACAAATTCAAGCCCAACATGGGCAATTTAGTGACTTAGAGAAACCCTGTCTCAAAAAATAAACTAAAAAGGGCTGAGGATGGAGTTCAGCCCCTCGCACCCAAACAAACAAGCCAGCAAACAAACAAACAGTCCCTCAACTCCAGATTCCCAGGGGCCTCTCTCGAGGGCCCGTCCTCCAGGGCTCCAGTGTGGCCCTGTGGTTCTGCGTGAGGAACCTTGCAAGTCGTGTCTGTGACCTAAGCCATCGAGCTGACCACCTCCCTGGGGGCAGGAGGCCCTGGGCTGACCAACTCGGTTCCCTGCAGCGGCAGGACCCAGGCCAGGCATAATGGGGCGCTCACCAGGAACATGGCCTGGGCCTTCAAGGCTGTGCGGACCCAGCCCCCCTCCGGAAGCTACCCCCAAAGGCGCCAGGCCCAGCGAGGGGGCCAGGGTGGCAGGTGGCTGGGACACCTTCCCTTGATCCTCCCTGGATTCCAAGCCACTCAGCCTGGGCCACCTGTCCACTGAGAGTGGCATTGGAGCCTATTTCCGGGCCGATGCTCCTGTGCGCCATCCTCTCTGCCCCCGCCCGGCCCCAGCGCGCGCGGAGTCCTGGCCCTTGAAGGCAGTGCTAACCGTGCAGCGCCCGGGGGCCTGGAGGAAGCAGAGCCCGGGTGTGCCTGGCACCAACCGCAGGCTGCCTCCCTCCTTGCCTCACCCCACCCAGCCTCGGTGGGGGTGGGGGTGGGGGCTCCCCAAGGTGGCCTTGCCCAGAGGGGCCCCAGCTGGGCGGCTGGCAGGGCAGAGGCGGGCTCCTTAGGTGACCTCAGAAGGCTGGGTCACCAGCAAGAGCCTTAAAGGTTGGGTTTGTTTTGCAGGCTGGGTCCCCTAGCTCCACCCTCATGGGGCCTGTTTTGGGGAGACCCATGGGGGAGGAGCCCTGGAGTCATCCGGAGGCGACCAGCGTGGCTCAGGTTCATGCCTGGTCCCTGGTTCCCATGGGTCCAGAGGGCTCCATCCTCTGCCCTCGCCTGGGGCTCCCAGGGCCCCTGCACCCCAGGGTGGTCTTGGTGGAACAGAGTCAAGGCCACACAGCCCCCCCTCCTGGGGAGCGGGTGGACCACCATGAGTCCCTCCATCCGTGGTCCCTGCTGCTGCCCCTGTCCCTGGTGCCCACGACCCACTCCTGGTAGGAACTCACCGCAGGGTGCCTGTTCCAACATGGCACAGGTGTCCAGTCCGGCCGCCATCCCCTGCGGCCCCCACGACCCTCGGCTGGGGCTCTCGGGAGCCCCAAGGCAGCATCGCAGCCACCGACAGGTGTGACCAAAGCGTGACCCAGCTCTGCCCCGCCTCCTCTGCCTCAGCCTCAGCCTCAGCCTCAGCCCCCTGCTCTGAGCAGGCCGCGGCCAGACACCAGGGTCCGGGGAGACCTCGCAGGATGCGTTGTGGAGAGCAGGATGGGGACCTTGGTCGGGCCACAAGCCCGTGAGCGTCTGTGTCCCCAGGGGGATGGGTGGGGTACAAAAGGGGAAGCTCGACATCCTCAACCCCACCCCAACAGCTTCCTGCGGAACCAACCGCCCAGGAGGGCCAGCGCGCAGGGCCGCGTAGACGGCAAGGCATGCAGGGACCCGGCACCGGTCCGCAGGGCGTGCTGGGAAATGGGCACCGATATCCACAGGAGCCTGCTCACACTGGATACAGAGATGTGCCCATAGCATGACGGACGGAGCCCCGCAGAGCCACGCGTGCGCGGGATCACACGCATGTGCCGTGAGGCCAAAGAGGATGCGGAGCCAGGGTGCACACGGCCAGCGGCACAGCTGGTCACATACCTGGAAATCTGGGCGTGCAATACACACTAAGCACGCTCAGGTCAAACGCAGCCATCTGTGACATGGCAGGGGTGGCTGGTCCCCGTTCTCGGGAGGGGACCCTTCAATCTTGGGTAATTCTGCAAGGTGATTGCTACATGCAGCACCCTTACATTTTTAACTATCTAAATTTATGACGAAAGAAGCCGCCTTACAAACACTGCAGGATCCTACTTCTCTACGGAATCCAAAAAAGTTCAGCTCAGTCAGGCGCCAAGGCGCAGGCCTGTGATCCCAGGTGCTCAAGAGGCTGAGGCAGGAGGATCACAAGTTCCAGTCCAGTCCAGTGCTTAGTCACTTAGTGACTTTGACTATCTTGAAACAGAAAAATAAAGAGGGCTGGGAATGCAGCTCAGTGCAAAGGCCCCAGGTTCAACCCCCCAGTGCCCCCCCCACGTTACAATGATAATTTTTACACTGTAGACCACGACAGTAGGAACCACTTCCTGGTGGTTTGTGGGCACCTTCTTGTCATCCATGTGTCTGAGGTGGAGCTGCCTCCAGGCGGTAGAAACTCCCTCATCCTGGTCCCCAGCTATCTGGGGCCAGTGGCAGCAACTGCAGGCATCCACACCGTGCGACCCGACGGGGCTCCGGGCCTACATCTCCAGCCGGTTGGGTGGGCTGGGGTGCTGAGCGCACACAGCGTCACGGGAAGGCAGGCGCCGGGCTCCCAGAGCTGCACCGGGCCGCACAGGAGCAGGGACGCACACGGACGCACGCACACTGAATGCTGTGGATACGCGCAGGCCTTCACTGTCACAGCCACACCGAGGCTCAAATACTCAAAATCTACACGCGCGGAGCCTGGGCGCCTCGCACACCCCGCGACGCTGACCTGCACACCTGGCACGCGGCGACTCCCTGGGGTCCAAGCCCCTCGGTCCCCAGAAGCCCCTTTCCTCACTCACCGACCACGGCCTCAGACTCCTCGTCCCCAGGCACACGTGAGGAGCCATCCAGCGGCCCCCGAGGGGCGCACGCACGGGGCTGCGCGCGTGCCTCCCTCCCGTGCCCGGCGTGCCCAGGCCTCACCGATCGCTACTGCCAGCCGGGCCCCGCGTGCCAGCACGGGCGGTCACCGCCATCTGTTGCCCTGCATGGCCCGGCAGGGGTGGGCGGGCAGGAAGCAGCCTGGGGGTGACTTGGGTGGTGCGAAATCGCTGTGACAGGAAGTAGACGGTGCAGAGTGTCACTGCCGGGCGGGGGAGGCGTCCGGGGAGCTCACTGAGCGCGGAACCTGAGCCTCGCGCACCAGGGTCCGGACGGGCCCAGCATGGGTGCGGGGCCCAGCTCAGGGTGTCCCGGAGCAGGCCTGCCTGAGGGTGCCGCGCTGCCTTCTTGCCTTCTTGTCCTGGCCTTCGCCCCCGTGCCTCCCACCCCCGCTTCTGCCCCACCGCCTCCTCCTGGCTTGATCAATGCATGTGATGTAAGATTTACTATCTCACACCTGTCATTCCAGCCCTATGGAAAGCTGAGGCAGGAAGATCCCACGTTCAAATCCAGCTTTCTGGGCAATTTAGTAACTTAGCAAGCCTCTGTCTTGAAATTAAAACAAAACAAAACGGAAAAGGGCCCAATGGGAAGGCCCTGGGTTCAATCCTCAATACAGCGGAATTTAAAAAAATCATTTTAGCCATGTCTAAATGCACAGTTCAGGGACCTTAAACAGATTCACATGGCCGTGCAGCCATCCACCCCACGCATCTGCAGAACTTTCTCCTCTCCCCGAACTGCACCTCGCTCCCCGCAAAACAAGGAAGTCCCCAGCCCTGGCACCCGCCCTACTTCCTGTCTCGGGGCTGAGGGCTCCCGGGAGACCCTTGGGTGGAATCATGCTGTGTGCACGCTTTAGAGCTTGGCCGCTTTCACCCAGCATTGTGTCTACAAGGCGCGTCTGCCCTGTAGCAGGCGTCAGGACTTCCCTTTTCATCGCTGAACAATATTCCATTTTGGGTAGACCACGTTTTACCTATCCATTCCTCTGTCGATGGACAGTAGGGTTGTTTCTACGTTTTGCCTGTTGTGCAGGAAGAACACGGTGTACAAGTGTCTGAGTCCCTGTCTCCAGCTTTTGGCGAGTTTCAAACCAAAGCTTTCCTGATTTTAAAGATTTGAAGTGTGTTTTCTTCCGGTGGTAGATGCTATCACTCAGGGAGCCACTAGAGGACAGCACATGCCCACCGCTTCTCCTAAGCCGGATAAACCCGCAGAAAGAAGCTGAAGTGCGAGAGCCTCCCGGCAGCAGGTGGCGGCCTGAGCCCGGGGAGGCGGGGGTTCGAGACCTTCCCCTTCTTCCCCCCCCGCTGTTGACACAGGTGTGGTGGAGCGAAGTATTTTCTGTTAGAGGGGAAAATCCAAGAATTTCCAGATGGGCTAAATATAAAATAGGAAACACTAGGGGCTGGGGATTTAGCTCAGCGGCATAAGTGCCTGCCTTGCAAGCTCATGGTCATGAGTTCGATCCCTCGTACCGATTAAAAAATTAAAATTAAAAAAAAAAAGAAACACAAAGCCTCCCAGATCTTAGAAAGAATTCACAAGGCTGCTTTTACAACTTTAGAGGTGAAATATATATAATTAACACAGGGAATCCAGAAGCCAAGAAGAAACGACAAATATGGACGGGGTGTGGTCAACAAATATGGTGAATGTTTAAATGAAAAAATACCCGTCATAAACACACATTGTGATGAATCCCCTCAAAGTCCTCCTTTGTTTGTGTCTATGTGAGACGTATCAAAAATACAGCGACTGTAGCTCCCGAGTGCCACCTCACAGACCGGCAGCCTCTAAGGGCGTCCCCGTCCGCCTCAGTCCTCGATGCGGCACCGGGTGGCGTCTCGCTCCTCCCCAGAGGAGTGAAATGTTTTGAATGGATTCAGGACATCAAGGCAGCTGGGAGGGCACAACCAGAGACCCTCAGGAAGAGGACCCCAGAGCTGCTGCAGAGGGGGCAGGATCGGGGGGGTGTGTGTGTGAAGTGTGGGGGGATTTGAAAGGGATTCGTGGGGATGCAGCTTTTACTGTATTTTTTTTTTTTTTTTTTGGTATCGGGGATCGAACTCATGACTGCAGGCTTGCAAGGCAGGCGCGTATGCCGCTGAGCTAAATCCCTGGCCTGTAATAAATGTTTTAGCAATTTAAACACTCACTGCAGAAAAGACAAACTGTGATGGGGACAGGAGAAAGGAAGAAAGGGAAAAAGAAAAAAATATATTTATACCCAAGATAGTTAAGATAGTTATAGAGCTAGTTTCTCTCAATTCATTGAACAGAAAGGTTGGGGAGTAAATAAGATCCAAAATCTATAATAGATATTGTGAAAGGGAAAGAAAACTGCCCAAAAGGAAAGAACAACTGGGATGGAGGAAAGGAGAAAAGAAGGAAGGGAAAAGAAAAATATATATATATGCACAAGATAGCTAAGATAGTTATACTACTAATTTCTTTTAGTCCACTGCAGAGAACGGTTTGTGCTTATATTGTCTGATCGATTTTGCGAGCCTGTGTCTTGCAATCTGAGCTACTGCTTTGAGTACAACAATACACAGTCTATTAATCATTATGTTGTTATGAAATTCTGTATTGTTTTTATTGTCTTTTTCTCTTTAAAATAAGCAAAGAAAAGAAAGGTTTGTGCTAACATCAGACAGCTATGCCTATGTCTCGTACTGTGAATACTACAAAGACAATACGCCATGTATTAATTGTAACTCTCCTACTAACCTGCTTTGAAACTCTGTTTTGTTATTTTTATTTTAAATTTTTTTTCGCTTTAACATAAAACATAAATAGTGAAATGCTCACTGAAGTTTTCAATCACTTTATGTACACGTATATATGGAAATTTATATACTCTTGTAATATGAATCTTATAACAAAATTGTATATACAGACTAACTTAGGGAAATAATTTTAAAAGTTATTAGGGAAGTAATAGTACAAACAAAATCAATAAGGGCAATTGGTTATCTGAGAAAGGTTATTACCTTCCTATGTAAAGAGTATCTACACATTGATAAGAAAAAGACAAACAGGCTAGATAGAAAATTAAGAAAGACACACGGGAGGCTGAGGCAGAAGGATCACCAGGGGTTTGAGGCCAGCCTGGGCTACAAAGTGAGTTCAACACCAGCCTGAACCGTATAGTGAAACCCTGTCTTTAAAAAGACCGAAAAAATAAATCAAAAATTAAGGAAGAATGTAAAAAAGCATGTACAAAAAAGGGTACTTCTATGAGTCGATGAATGTATGAAAATATATTCCTAGGAGCCCACAAAATGAAAATTTTAGTAACAATGATCTGTTCATTTTATATCCAAGACACACACACACACCCAGAAGGAACAACATGTATTTAATTACCATTTTATTGTGGTTGAAATTATGTTGGCAATTGGAAAAAATGATTTGAAATTCTACCAGTTTCATCTGTCCATATTTTCCAATATTTTCCAGAGTTGAGCAAAACTTTCTGAACCATTGTTATCCATAAAACATATAAAAAGAAAGAGATAAACAACTTTAAAAGTGGTAACACCCACCGTTGGTGGGGATGTTGGTAAACGGGCACTGGTGCGGCCTGCCTGGTGACAGGAATCACTGTGTGGGTTTAACGCACGCGGCCGTGAAACCTTCCCCCTGGGGCATCCTCAGTGCACTCTGGTCTGTGTCATCTCCTGTGACCACATCTCACACGCTCTAAGACCTGGCTGTAATTTCCTATCCCATCCCGTAAGACCCAAGCAGGAGGAAGGCACTCAGCAGGGCCCCTTTGGAGTAGAAAGGCTTCCCTTGTTTTTTTTAAAAGTTGAGGTATGGTTTTTGCATAGTAAAGTTCAACTTATTTTAGTGTACACTCCGCTGAGCCCTGGTTAATTTAGTCACATAACCACCGCAAAAATTAAAACATAGAACAATTCCATCGCCCTGCCCCTTCCCCCAGCTCTCCAGGATCCTTTCGTAGGAACCCTTTTTCCGGATCCTGGCAGTCCCCGACTTCTTTGTTCCTTCAGTATTGTCATTTTCAGAAGAGCATATAAATTGAATCATGTCACTTTTTTTCTTTTAATTTTTATTCAAGAATTTGTTTTGTTTTGGTCTGGTTTTTGGAGACAGGATCTCACTATGTAGTTCAAACTGGCCATGAATTCACTATGTAAATCAGTCTAGCCTTGAACTCAAAGTGATCCTCCTGCCTCAGCCTCCCAAGTGCTGGGATCACAGGTGTGCACCACCAAGCCTGGCTGCAATTTTTATTTTTTTAGTCAATGCATGCTTGTAGTACATATGATTACATTTCTTGTGGGGAATTGGTCCGTGGATAAAACACATCTTATTTCCTTTCCCTCTCCTCCTCCACCACATCCTCCAGATCTTGCTCCCTTCTCCTTTTGCAAAGATCTATCTCCACATTTCCCATTATCTATCTTTAGTTTGCTCTTTACTTATACTCTGGGTTTCTCATGTAAGAGAAAACATGATATTTAAGCTTGTATGTCTGATTTATTTCATAACACTGTGGTATCAAGGTGCATATGTAGCTACAAATGACTCAAGTGTATCTTCTTCGTGGCAGAGTAATACTCTACTGAGTGTAAATACATTTTCTTTATCCACTCATCCATTGATGGATATACAGGTTGCTGTCAAGATTTATCGATGGTGAGTTATGCTGCCATAAATATGGATATGCATATTCCATTGCAATATGATGTCTTTAAGTCTTTTGGGAAGAAACCTAGAAGGGGAATAGCTGAATCAAATGGCATTTCTGGTTTTAGCTATTTGAAGAATCTCCACACTGATTTCCATAGTGGTTGTACCAGTTCACAATCCCACTAGAAATCAACAGTGAAGAAGACACCCGTACCCAGCGCCCCAGCCCCACCAGCACTTGTTGGTTGGTTTCTCGGCATGTGTCATTCTCTCTGAGGTGAAATAGACTCCACTGTTGTTTTAATTTGCACCTCTTGAACGGCCGGTGTTGCTGGGCATTTCTCCACGTGTTTATCTGCGAAGTGTCTGTTCATTTCAGTTGTGCCGCTTTGCTTGGGTCTTTCTTAGGGGTTGTCCAGGCTTTTGAGTTCTTTATATATTCTAAAAGCAAACTGAACTCAGTGTAGCACAGCTGTAATCCCCGCACTAGGAGGCTGAGGCAGGAGGATCACCACAAGCTCAAGGCCAGCCTGGGGTACAAAGTGAGTCCAGGGCCAGCCTGAACCATGTAGTGAGATCTGGTCTCAAAAACAAAGAAACAAAGATACAAATGAGACACCATCTTTCCACGTTAGGAAACGTTTTGAAGATGGAGCTGGTGCTAAGATCCGAGAGCGGGCGCAGCGCTGAGCGCAGCTGCAGGCCACGGAGGCGACAGCCATCGAGACGCTGGCTGAGGACGAGTCAGCGCACCGGTGGGCAGGGCCTCCTTCGAGAAGCCGGAGGAGGAGCCCCCAGACTGGGGTTCAGCCCTGGAGAGCTGGCTGCCCCCCCCCCCGTGGGAGGCGGCGCCCCGTAAGCCTCAGGCCTCCTCCCTCTGGGGGGCGCTGTGCTCTTCCGTGGATCCACGGGTGGCTGAGCGCAGAGTCGCGTGTGCTGTGTTTCAGAAGGGGCGGCCACTGCGGTGTGACCTGGAAGGGTGCCCCGGCTCCTCCCTTCTCTCTCTGCTTCCTACCTCCATGCCGGGGCGCTCTCCCCCGCCAGACCCGTCCACCAGGGGCGTTTCTGCCCCGAACCTGCTGAGCGTGGGCTGAACCTGTAAGAACTGTGAGTCCCAATAACCTCTCCTGTAAGCCGTGGGTGGCGGGTATTCCCGGGCGATGAGAAAGTGGCCCATGCAGTGGTCCCTGCGCATTGGTGCCCCTGGCTAACGGTGCGCATGGCCCGGGGTGCAGGGGTGGGCAGGCACCCCGGGTACGTGCACGCGTGCTGAGCGTGTCTCCCGGCGTGCCTGAGGCTGCTGGAGCGTGCGTGCTCATGCGTGCACACGCGCGTCTGTGAGCTCCGGGCCTGCGTGTGCCCCCTGGGTGTTCCGGGCACGGCTGTATTTGCAGCCTTGGACGTGGCCGGCATTCACTGTGACGCGCGAGGCTGGCTTGAGTGGAAACCCCTAGCGGGTTAGTAAGGCCTGCGGGGTGGACCCGCCCTGGGTGTGGGTGACGCCGGCCAATGGGCCTTGGCCTGCACGGAACAGAGAGGACAGGAGGAGGCGCCCTCTCTTCAGAGGAGCCCGGTCTCCGCCATGGCCGTGGATGGTGGCGTCTCTTCCTTGAGGCGTCCAGGGCGCCCTGCGGCTGTGGCAGAGTCGCGCCGTGACCTGACGCTGCTTCCAGACCTCCGGCCTCCTCCTCTTGTGGCTGCGCTCTGCAGCGTGCAGGCGGCCCTGTTGGACTCTTTCTTCTCTCACTGGCACGTGGCCACGGGGACGCTTCGGAGTCTGACCCTGTCACCTGCCTCTAACCCCATCTACAGCACACACGCGTCTCGTGTTCAGTCTGCTCCCTGGAGAACCCCGACTCTGCGGATGCCCGTGTAGCGCGTGTGTCCCCAGCCTGCCTGTGTATGCACCCTCGTGGGTGTGTCTGAGGCACTGGTGTCGGGGCCCACGTGCTGAGCCTGGCCCCAGGGTCCCCTGGACCCCCACTGCCCCCAGAAGAGCTTGACCAGCCTGGTCTCCCTCTCTCTGCTCCCAGCTTCGGTCTCAGCTGCTTTGCTTCGGGATCACCCCAAGCCCAGCGCACCTTCGGTGAAGCAGACCGTGGAGCAGGGAATCGCTCCGTCCTCCTGCAGTCCCTAGAGGGATGCGGAGCTGGGATCAGGAGTGGCCTTTTTAGCAAGGGCCCCTGGCTCCCGGGCATGCAGGGGCTGGGGCCGGAATAACCGGAGTATCCGAGGACAGACTTGACTGGAATATGCTGCAAGACGTCACCAGCGCAGTGCCGACAGGGGCCTGGGTGACAGGACCACAGGGTCTCCTTATCTGCCGGCTCACTTCCTGCAGTTGGAGCTGCCTGTGGTTAACCAAGGCTTGAAAATACCAGATAGGTAACTCTAGAAGTCAACATCGTGCACGCCTTTAGCTTTAGCTTATGACTCTGACTACTGTGTATTGTTACAGCTCTTCTGTGCAATGGCCAGGTATTACCGTGGCTCGCTCAGTCACCCTGTGCATTATTACAGTTTAGGCTGAGAACGTTCCTCCAGAGACTCCTGTTTTGGGGTGGTGAATGGGTCAAAAGGGAGCTTTACTGAACTGTGAGTGTGCTGTCGGAAGGTGGACCCTAAAATAAAGGGAAAATACTTCGACGTGGGTACTGGGGCCATGACCCGGAAGGGTTTACTCCCTCCCAGGCTCCTGCCTCTGTCTCTGCTTCCTGGCCACCATGGTGAGCAGCTGTCCTCCACCAGGCCCTCTGCCGTGCTGTTTCTACTCCGGAGCCCGTGCACTGCGACCGTGACCTGAGCACACCTCCCCCTTTAGCTGTGGTGACAGGCACTGCGTCTCAGCAGTGAGGAGGTGACAGAGACAGGTGTGGATGGTGTGCGTAGGAAAACAGCCTGCATGGACACTGGTGCTGCCTACTGGGGATCTTGGAATAAGGGGGACCCCGAAGCCAAAATAGACAGGATCCACTGCCCAGCAGGGTCTGCTGTGATGGCACGCCCCGCAGGTTGTGTGACGAGGATCTGAGTGTGACCAGAGGGGCCGTGTCACCGCTGTCCCATTGTAGAGTCCGGGAGAACCTAGTCTGGGTAGCTCGGAGCCAGCAGTTCTCGGCAGGTCCTGATTTCCCCCCTAGGGATGTTTATCCAAGCGGGGAAGTTTTGTTTTTTGCTTGTCACACCTGCGGGCATCTAGAGGGTGAGGCCAAGGTTGCTGCTAGAGTCACTAAAAGGCACACATCAGTCCCACGACGGAGCTGTCTCCTAAGGCACAAGCGTGTTGCGGGCGAGAACCTGGGCCCTGGGGGCTCAGGTGCAACCCAGGAGAAATGGTCGAATTTAGGCATAAAAAATCTCAGGTGCAAAAGACTAGACAGATGCTTCCTGAAAAAGGGACAGACGGACAGCTTTGAAGATGCTGGACAACACCATCAGGAACACGGAAATGAGAGCTGTCTCTACACACCCACCAGAATGGCCAGAGCTGACTGTTTCCTCAGTTCTAAGTGTTGGCAAAACTACGGCACAATTGGAACTCTGCTGTCGCTGGCAAGATGTTGAGTGGCTCAAGCACTTTGGAAAAAGTCATATATGTATATATATACAGTTTGTTCCTTTTTGATTTTTTGAGACAGGGTTTTATTGTGTTGCTCAGGCTGACCTTAAACTTAGAATCCTCCTGCCTCGGCCTCCTGAGTGGCTGAGATGACAGATGTGTGCTGCCACACTTGGCTTTTTGTTGTTTTCATAGAAAGTTAAACTTACAGTTACCCTGTGACCTAGAAATTCCACTGATGGATACTTCCCCAAGAGAAACGAAAACGTGTGACAGGAGTGCTTACGCAACTTGGTGTCCGTCCCATCTGTGACCAGCAGCAGGTGGATGGATAAAGAACTTGCAGTGTGTTCACAAATAGAAAGACATTCTGCAGTGAAAGAGACAACTTCCTCCCTCTTCTTGTTCTCCTCCTCCTCTTCCTCCTTTTTCTCCTGAGACAGGCTCTCACTGTGCGGTTCGGGCTGACCTTGTACTCACTACAACTGAGGCCCAGGCCGGCCTCGAACATGTAGAGATTATCCTCCGTCAGCTTCCAGAGTGCTGGGATTACAGAGGTGACCACCACGCCGTCAAGCAACGTGGGTGAAGTTAATGCAAACAAAACCACACACAAAAGGCTGTATACCGTATAATTCCTGTTATATAATATTCTAGAACAGTAGAGGAGACGTCAGAATGGGGCTTGTCTGGAATTGGGAAGCTGAGTTGGGGAGGGGTGTGAGGTTACATTATGGGGTAAACATTAGGATACGGTGACACTCTGTTTTGGTGGGGGTGTGGTGGGGACGTTTGTCTGGGCCTGCGCGGCGCCGACCTGTGGCCTGTGTTGCGTGTAACTTACATCTCCATGGAAATGCGTGGCAGGTCACATAAGACCCGCTGGACTTGGGGTGGTTGCTGCAGGTGGGGTGTTCAGCAAGGGCAGGGAGGGAAGGCTGAGTGGCCGCCAGAGGGGACACGCTGGTCGTGTGTGTCCTGGGCTTGCTGGGAGGCTCCCCCCCTGCATCTTTGATGGTGGTTGCTCTTGCCATGGTCACTTCTACGTCTGTGGCAGGTGTCATTACTCTGGTGTGGTGGAGAAGGTCCTTGCCTGATCCCTGGAATGTCTAAATTTGTTCCTGGATGTGGCACAGGGCGCTGGGGGAGGTGATACGGGACCTGAGTAGGGGAGGTTATGCAGGGGAGGGGGCCACGGTCCTCAGGGTGGCCCTGAGGCGAGGGGGCGGCAGAAGCCAGGGTGAGACGCCAAGGCCAGGCTGCCCAAGCACAGTGTGGGGTCCGTGTGCCCAGGCAGGCATGGGGGTGTGCAGGGTGCATGCAGAGAGATGGGTGCCGATGGGCAGGTCACACACCTGGCCGCATAGGGATGGACACAGCCATGCAGACACCCAGAGCGGTGAACCCAATCCGTGTGCACACACTGTGTACAGCTGTGGGCACTACTGTGTGTCATCTACTTACACACCCACCTACCCGTCCACCCATCCATCCATCCACTCATCCATCCATCCATCCATCCATCCATCTGTCCATCCACTCATCTATCCATCTGTCCATCCATCCATTCATCTTGCCACCTATCCTTCTTTACATTCATCCATTCATTGATCCATTCATCTATCCACCTACCCATCCATCCATCCACTCATCCATCCATCCATCCATCCATCCATCTGTCCATCCACTCATCTATCCATCTGTCCATCCATCCATTCATCTTGCCACCTATCCTTCTTTACATTCATCCATTCATTGATCCATTCATCTATCCACCTACCCATCCATCCATCCATTCATCCATCCATATATACATCCATCCACCCATCTGTCTATCTATCTACCCATCTATCCATCTGTCTACCATCTAACTAGCTATCCATCTATCATCTGTCATCTGTCTATCCTCTGCCCATCTATGTATCATCCACCCATCCATCTACCCTACGGCTCTCTCTATGTATTTAAGTATCTGACAATTCTGACTGTGATTCTGTTTGTCTCATGCTTCTGTGCATGCATCCATGTGTACCTGGACACCTGTGAGTGTGTGCGTCCATCCACTCATTCATCTTCCCTCCTCTCCTCCCTCCCTTCCACCCCTGTGGCCCTCCCTCCCTCCCCTCCCCTCCTCCCTTCACACCCTTCCTTTCATCCGCCCTCTGCCCACCTCATACTCAGGGATCCACCTAGAGCCCTCTGTCCTTCTCCCCTCCCCAACGTCTCCATCACCTCTCCATCACGTCTCCCAGGTTGTCAGTCACACAGCACCGTGTCCTTCCAGTCAAACCGAGGCAGGCAGTCGCAGGCCAGCCCAGGGTCCCCCTGCCCCTGAGCCTGCAGTCACACCTGCTCCGGGCCGGGGGTCCGCGGAAGCCCAGCTCGCTGCCCGGCTGCCCCAGAGGCCTCGGGATCCTGCTCTGCCATCTCACTGTGGTGGCATCTGGAGGCGGCCAGCACTCCGGTGTCCTGCCCAGAAGTGACCGCCGAGTGGTCTCCTTTCTGCTTCTGCCTTTCCCGGATGTGCCTGCTGCACAAAAGCCACGCTCCAGTCCCGCAGAGGGGCGTTGGTGGCGGGGCTCCGGCTGCCCCCTGGAGCCCTGGGGCTGAGGGCAGAGCTCACTCTTGACAGCTGTCAGGTCTGCAGAGCAGGGTGGGCTGCAGGCCCAGGCCTGGACCGATGCCGCGCTCCGTCCTCCACAGCTGCACGTGTGGGGTGGGGTGGGCGAGGGGCCCTCGTTTCCTGACATGCAGGAGAGAGGTGGGCAGGGGAAGAAACTTTAAACTGGTTTTAAACTTTTAAAATATTTATAAACTTTTCGTTTATTGAACTGATCTCGCCATGCAGTCCAGACTGGCTTTGAATTTACTACGTGGCCCAGACTGTCCTGGAGCTCGCAGTGAGCCGCCTGCCTCAGCCTCCCCAGTGCTGAGACTGCAAGTGTGTGCCACTAGGTACAGCTTTTTGTTGGTCTATTTTTAAGATAACTTTTATTGGTGTATATTTATTGTGTTTGCAGTGCATAATTATTGTTCGTTATGGGGAGTAGGTACTGGTACACAACACATCTTAGTTCTTTTGCCTGTTTTTAAAATATTAACTATTTTGGGTTTTTCCCCCATGAATTTGTAAGTGCTCTTTATATATGTGACGTACAAGTCACTTGTGAAACATTTTGTGTTTTCTCTCAATCTGTGGCCTGCGTTGTACTTTGAAGAACATGAGTTTTAAAGCTGATGAAATGCAGTCACTGATGTTTGTAAATGGGGCCTGGTGTGAGGCCCGCTGAGGGCACTGCCATTTTACAGGTGTGGAAACTGAGTCCCAGGGAGAGGGCAGCTCATTCTGGTTCTCCAGCTGCTACTGCCAGTGCTCCAGCTCCTCTGGGCTGTGATTGTTGACTGTGCCAGTGCCTCTTGCTTGTTACTGAGACTGCTGGATCTTAGGGTGATTCTGTTTTAAGGTATCTGAGACCCCCCCCACATTGTTTTCCATCTTAGCTGTCCTAATTTGCACTCTCCCCAAAAGTATGCATGGCTCTCCCCTCCCCTGCATCCTCACCATCACTTGTTGTAGTTTGCCTTTCTCATGATAATGGTTTTAACCACAGGGCAGTGTCTGCATTTCCCTTATGGCTGCTGATACTGAGAACTTTGTCCCTGTACTCACTGGCCACCTGTCTCCTGCTGAAATTCTACATCTGCTACTCTATAAATTTCACTCTCAGCTCGCTGTGTTCCCCTTTCTGACTTCTTGAGTTGAATGCTCCAGGGATTTATTTACATCCATAGCAGTATATGAAAGGAAGAGTTCATTTTGCGATATGTAGGAGAGAGGAGAGTCAGGGAAAGGAAACATTGAATTGGGTTTTGATGGATGAATAGGCGTTTTCTAAAATGTAGAAGGGGTTGTTTCTAGTTGAGATAATTGTCAGACAAAGCAATACCTTCCTCTCCCCAGGGAGCATTTAGATTTTAGGATGCCCAGATACTGTCAAAATTCCATTTCAATGCTATACTCACCCCACATCAGACTGGGCAATAGGGCACAGTCTGCGGGACACCCTCCCTCTCTGCCCTCAGATCCAGAAACAATCAACTCAGGTATGTTTCAGTTACCCCCGGACGTGGACAGGGTTCTCGCAGTGCTGCCACCCTGACAGATGGAGGAGGCGCCTCTTTGCTTTGTGGGATTGGTTGCCTATCTGAAGGCCCGAAACTGCCGACCCTGAGGTTTCAAACTGTGCCCTCTGTCCACTCACAGGAGGACCCCAGAGCCACCGGATTCACAGAGACGGAAAACGGAATGGTGGTGGCAGGGCTGGGGGGCCGGGGGGGGGGTTATGTTCCTTGGAGGCAGAGGGTCCTGCTGGGAAGGTGGGAAAGGACTGATGGGACTCTATCACCACGGGACGTCCTGAAGGGCGCAGACTGGAAGGAGACATCTGTTGGCTACAGCGGGAAACTTTGTTATGCCTATTTCACCGTCATGAAAAATTTTAAAATTGCCGAATGAAAAAAAGTGTAGACACACGCACAGCACACACACACGCACGGTCTGTTTGAGACAGGGTCTTGCTACATAGTTCAGGCTGGCCCTGACCTACTGCCTGGCCTTGAATTCATAGCAATCCTCCTGCCTCAGGCTCCAGAGGGGTGGAGTTACAGGTGTGCACTACCACGCCTGGCTGGTGATACACACTTTTGAAAAGGAAATCACACAGAATATACAAGTCATCAGTTGTCGTCCTAGGCACTAGGGACATTGGCTGTCCTCCGAGAATACTTCAAATAGACACGTGGATTTTCTTATGTTCTTGGATCCACACCTAAATAAATTACATATATATATATATCCAAAATTAGATCACATTATGTATTATAAAATGCAACTTTTTCTACAATACTAGATCTTGTTTGTTTTTCTCTAACATGGAAAATAAGAATGTGGGTGTATTTCCCCCTTTCTATTAGTCTATATTTGCAATGCATATTAATACATTCATCACTAGATATTGGTATAAGCGAGACAGTATCTCACATACTGATTCCTTTTCCTTCCCCTTCTCTCCCTCCTGTCTCCACATAGTCTATCCTGAGGGTGTGACACTGGTGAATGAGGAAAAATTTATAATTAAACGGGCATGGTGGCGCATGCCTATAGTCCTGGCATTCCAGAGGCTGAGGCAGGAGAGTTGCCTGGAGTTTGAGGCCAGCCTGGGCTACATAGTGAGTTCAAGTCCAGCCTGGAATAAAACCCTGTCTCAAAAAACAAACAAAAAGGTAGAGACATTTACAAGTAGAGCCAATAAACTCAGGTGACCACAGTTATACTATATTTCATATTTGCACCTGGACCAAGAGGATTTTAATTTGTTTTCGTGTTGCTGGGGCTCAAACCTGGGGTCTCGCATCACTGAGTTACACCTCAGCCCCAAAATATTCTCTCTGCAGAGAAGTGAAGTATAGCTCAGCAGCACAGCACCTGCCTGGCAAACGCAAGGTTCTGAGTTCAATTTCTGAGAAGAAGAAGGAGAAGAAGGAGGAGGAGGAGGAGAAAAAAAAACTTTTAGTTCATTAAAAATAACACTTCGTGTTTTCATTGCCTGATGGTTTGATCCTCTTTTCATGCCTCAGTCTCATAATCTGAACAATTACTTTGAAGATAACCGTGTGCAATATATTAACCAGTGTTAATCTCCTCTTTATTGCTTTGAAATTCTGTATCATTTTTAAAAATTAAAAACAAAAAAAAAAAAGAAGAAAGGAGAAAAGGGAAGGTCCCTGGGAAGCTCTGTCGGCTGATTCTCCCGAATGGCTCACAGCCCACCAGCGTGGACGGAGCCATCACTGGGCCCCGTGGACACTCAGTAGCCACACGAGCCCACCCATGTTTCCGGGCCCATTCGAAACAAAATGAATCAAGACCGAAAGCAGAATACGGAAAGGATATTCTGGTGCTGAACGTCAGCAGCTCCCAGGGACCCTGCTTTGCCGTGGGGGTCCTTTTCCTTCTGAGGCCTCACGTCTGGGAGCCCAGGGGCAGCCAGAGCTGGACCTCAGGGGCATCGCTGGCTTTGGGGAGAGGGTGCTCTTACAGCCGGGCCGGCCGTGTGCGCTGGGCCCCGCAGGCCCTGGGCCTGCACTACGTGCCGCCTTGTCTCCCTCTGTCTCCAGGGCATCTACGGGCAGCCAGGTCACCTCGGCCGGCCGTGGTGGGGCACCTGTGGCTCGCAAAGCCCTCTCCCGCAGCCCAGCCGAGTGCCCGGCAGCCGAGGTGCCTAGTTCTGTGCCTGCACCTGTGCCATCCGAATCTGCATCTGTGTGTCCCCAGTCCCCTCCTCCCAATAAATAAACACAGGCGGACACGCACCTTCCTCAATGCTGGGCTGTGAGCCAACGCCTTTCCCGTTGCTAAGCGTAGAGACCCCTGCTCGGCGGGCGTGAGCGCCCTGACCGGGCAGTGTTAGTCTCCGCACCTGGTCCATCTCACTCAGCGCGCTGTTCTCCAGGTTCACCCATTTGGCTGCATCCAGGACTTCCTGCCTTTTTAGGGCTGGGTCTACAGCTTGCGTTTTCTCTCCTTTTCCCATTCCTTTCTTTTTTCTTCTTTCCTTCCTCCCTTTTTGTCTCTTCTTCCCCTCTCACCCTCTTTTCCTGCTTTTCTTCATCTTTCCCTCCCTTCTCCCCTCTCTCTTTCTTCTTTTCTTTTGTGGTGCTGGGGATCGAACCCAGGGCCTCACACACACTGAGCAAGCACCCTACCACTGAGCTACCATACCCCCAGACCTTCGTCTCCTTTTATTTTGAGACGGGTCTCACTAACTCGCCCAGGCTGGCCTTGAACTTGTGATCCTCCTGCCTCAGTCTCCCGAGTAGCTGGGCTGACACCGCACACAGCCCGTATACATCTATATTTACCCACTGGATGGATGCAGGCTGTTTACACGGGGGCCGGCGGGTCAGGGCCGGCTAAGCATCTCAAGGGTGTGGAGCCCCTGCTACCCGGGGCCCTGCGTTGCTAAGTGCACATCTGCTCCTTGGCCTGTGGGAAAGTCCCTGTCCTGAGCACTTGTTGCTCCAAGCCAAAATATCAGGAACCAAAATTGCATTTAATACACTGACCCTGCTGCCCACCCTGGGGTAGTCCAGCCCACCTTAAAGTGCTGGGCCTGATTTATTGTGCATCTGTGTTTCCTACAAATGACTCAGATTTTCCATCTTTATGGCAGAGTAGTACTCCATATATATATTTTTTTCTTTATCCGTCTGTTGATGGACACGGAGGCTGCCTTTGAGATTTAGCTGTGGGAGTTTTCCTATAAATATGGGTGTGCATGGGTCACTGTACTGTGATGGTCATCAAGCTGAAAGACCCCGAGCTAATTATTGGGTGTCAGGGACCACCTGTGTGTGTGTTTGTGCATTAAACAAATAGATAAAGAAAATGTGGTATATGCAGAGTGGAGTACTACTCAGCCATAAAGAAGGATAACCCTAAGTCATTCCTGGGAAAATGGATACACCTTGAGGCCACAATATTAAGTGAAATAGAAATCAGACACACAGGCTTAAATAGTGTATGGTTTCCTCTTATATAAGAAATCCAAATTGTAAATAAAGAGCCAAATGAAAGAAAGATAATGGGAAGTGGGAAGAGAGACCTTTCTGGAAGGGGATCCAGAGATGGAGGGGGAGAGAGGGTGGGAAGAGAACCAGGATGTGTTCAGTTCCTGCGCAAGATGGGCCAGTGTGACCTAATGCAAATCCGAGCCAACAGAGGAGCAAACTCCCAGCGGCCGGGCAGGTGTGGGGCGCCTGGACTCCCGGGAGGGACCCGGAAGGCACGGCTGCGAAGGAGGACGGGTGTGGGCTGCACCAAGAGCGCGCTTCCCTTCGCGGGGCTCGGAGACCTCACTTCTCAGGGGGCATCTGCAGAATCGAAGCCAAGGTGTCCGAGAGCTCTCTGCACACGAGTCTGCATGGCCGCACAGCCACAGGGGCCACGAGGTGGTGGCGAGCAGGACGGACAGCCGCGGGGGCGGGTTGACTAGGAGTACTATGCAGCCAGGAGGAAGGAAATGACAGTGTTCGCCAGACAGGGTGCCTTGAGGAGCAGCGGAGGGCAGGAGGGTGGCCCAGGGCCAGAGAGGCACAGAGGGCAGCAGGGTGACGGGAGGCTCCCAGTGGGTGCTGGCAGTGGGGGCCCCGCGTCCCCCAACGTTAAGTTTCTGTGTTTTTCTTCTTTTAGCTGCGACGCAAGGAGAAGGCAGGCAGAGAGGAGCGCGGTGCATGCTGTGCCCCTGACCAGCTAGGAGGAGGCGGGGCAGATGAATCCTCGGGGCGCAGGGACCTTGCCAGGTCTCGGTGCCGCCCGAGCTCGCTTCACACTGTCTGTCCATCCGTCCTTCCGTCCGTCCCTGTCTCTTTTGTCTGGTATGTGTCGCAGTGCATGCCGGTGCTGCCGCTCCCGGGCCCACTTCCTGTTTTCTTCTCTTTCGCTCTTTATTTGTGACTGGGGTTTCTCATATGAGAGCATCCAGGCGAGGTTTAAGCTCGCTGCACAATTGGGCTCCAGGTGCATGTGGTTTCTGACAAGTGACTCAAGTCTGGCTTTCTTCATGGCTGAGTAGTACTCCACGGTATGGTAATAACACATTTTTGTTACCTATTCATCTGCTGACAGAACAAGGACTCCTATTTAGACTATGTAAAGAGCTCAGCAAGTCAGACCTCTCGCACTAAAAATCATCAGAAAATGGGCAAGCAAAATGGATAAACATTCCCCAGAAAAAGAAGTACAAGTGGTTGTCAGCAAACTCATACGTGAAGAAGTGCTTGACATCACTGGTCGTTAGAGAAATGCAAATTAAAACAATCCTGAGATCCTGTCTTACCCCAGAAAACAGGAAATCTTCATCAAGAAATCAAATATCAACAAATGCTGGTGAGGGTGTAGAGAGAAGGGAACCTTTTTCTTCTTTTTCTTGTTTGGTACCAGGACTTGAACTCAGGACCTCGTGCTTGCTAGGCAGAACCTTCTTCTTTGCTGGTGGAGTATAAACTATGGCAGCCACTGTGGAAATCAGTAGCAAGATGCCTCATAGAACTAAAACTAGAAATTCCCTCTGGCTGAGTCATTCCCCTTCTAGGATCCTCTGAAGGGTCACACACGATTCCTCTTCAGGCAAGTCTCAGGATCAGCAAGAGGAAGGGTGGTGGAGGATGGTGGTGCCAGGGAGTTCTGTCTAGATGTCCCCCAAAGCCCCATGTGGTCAGAGGTGGCCGGGTCTAGAGTGTGTGATTGATCCATGGTGCAACGCTAGGGTTGAGGGCGGCTGATTACCGCATCAGTCTGCTGACTGGCTCTGCACCATCCTAATCCCGGAGGCTGGGATGCAGCCTAAGGGACAGGAAGAGGCCTGTCCTGCCTCCTTCTCTCTTGTTTTGCTACCTTCTGCCCTCCATGAGCTGTTTCTTCTCTGCAGTGCCACCCTGCCCTGGAGCAAGCCGATTTCGGACTGAAACCTCCCCACACTGTGAGCCAAATAAACCTCTCCTCCTTAACTTGAGCCAGAACACATAAGGGGCTCACTCGAGGGAACAGAGGTCTAGGATGAGGTGAGGAGAAATCATCCTTGGTGTGGACAGACATGAATGAGGATTCCGAGGCACAGAAAACTTAAGAACTTTGTCTGAGGTCACAGAGTAAGAAAGCTGCAAAAATAAGTTTTGAAAGAGGGGATTCCAGGCTTTCTTGGGTTTGGGTGCCCAAGACCCAGCTAGGTTCAACGACTAGTACTCAGGAATTGGTATTGATCAGTGACCAGTAATTCCTTTCCTTTCCTTTCCTTTCCTTTCCTTTTCTTTTTTCTTTTCTTTTCTTTTCTTTTCTTTTCTTTTCTTTTCTTTTCTTTTCTTTTCTTTTCTTTTCTTTTCAAGAGTCTCACCGGATACTCCAGGCTGGCCTCAAATTCACAGAAGTCCTCCTGCCTCAGCTTCCTCAGTGCTGGGATAGCAGGTGTGTGCCATCATGCACGGGGACAAATCCTGGATAGTTAGGGCTGTGCTAGGAAATGCTGGATGCAGAATTAGTGCCTAACACTTAGGTTCTGCCGATGGCTTGATCTGCAGGGCTGGAGATGCTGGGGAAGAGGCCGGGCCCCTGGACCACAGTCCGCCCCTGAGCCCCTCTGCATGAGAGGTGGTGGCTTCGGCTCTGCAGGGTTCACATCAGGTGCCACAGGAGCCTTTATGGACTCTATCCCCTTTAACGAGACCCAGTAAACAGGAAGTTTCCCGCAGAGCCTCTCACAGTGCCCTCCCACTGCAGCGTGCAGGAGAACGATCAGCTGCTTATTACCGAGCACAGTGCTGCACACATGTAATCCCAGCACTCTGGAGGCTGAGGCAGGAGGATCACAAGTGCAAGCCCAGCCTGAGCAACTCAGCAACTTAGGGAGACCCTGTCTCAGAATAAAACATTTTTAAAAAGGCTGGGGAATGTAGCTCAGTACAAAGGCCCCACTACCAATTAAAAAA
>PVJX010012166.1:0-51131 GCA_004027295.1 Dolichotis patagonum
ATCAAAAACAGTCAAAATAGCCATGTGGATAAAAAAACAAACGTACTTAAAGAGGCAGCAATCAGCTTTCACAAAAAAGAAAACAGTTCTTTTCCTCAGAGTCCCTCAACGCTAATGAGCTTCCCAGGGTATGTAAAGAGAAGGAGTGAAGGAACTTTTGTGGGTCCCAGCAGGGCCTCCAATCAGTCAACAGAATAGAAACCTTTATTGATTGTAGGCCTTGGCAAAACTTAAGGTTGCCCACTGTCCACCCTGGTACTTTGAAATTCAGTGAGCATTTTGGTAATAAACTCTCAAGTAACTTCATAGTGCTTATCCACAGAACATGCTTTGTGATTTTCTTTCTGCATGCTTTTTCCCCTTTGAACTCTGCTGAATTAATTTCAGGGGATCAGACATGTTAGAAGTTGATGCATCCAGCGAGAGATCTTGCTATTCCAAGTGGGATCCTTGGACCGGCAGCATTGGCACCCTTTTGGAGCTTGTTAGCAATACAGAATCTCATGCCTCCCGGATTTGCTGGATCAGAACTTGCATTTTAACAAGATTCTCAGAATGTCTGAATATGTGTTAGTTTTTGTGAAACACTGGTCCAAAAACATGCACAAGACACAGGAGTCTTGGACATATACTTTCTAGTTCAACTGTGCTCATACAGTGGTGACCAGGGGCAAATTTGCTACCAAGTTGTGTTTGTGTATCTTCTCTCTAAAGTAGGGCTAAATTCTCTGTTTTGGTTCAGGATACCATAGAGTGGGAGGCATAGGCCACAAACATTCATGTCTTACAGTTCTGGAAGGTAGAAGTCTAAGATTGGGGTGCCAGACTGGGCTATAGTGAGGGCCTCTTCTGGGTTGCAGAGGGCTGGCTTCTCCTTGTCTAGTCACAGGAACACAAGAAAAGAGGTAAAAAGAAGGCAAAAGAGACTCACACCTGTGAATGGATTTCCTCACCTGATTCACCACTGCATTGGGGGGTTAAGATTCCTATATGTGAATTTAGGGGAGACCTAAACATGCAGTTCATTGCAGTGTTTACCCACTTTTAGTACAATATTCCCAATGTCAAATGAATAATAAGCTTGAGAAAACACCAAGTTACCCATGGTTATGAGCTATTATATATGGTAACAGCTAATATCTACAGGATTTTAACCATGAATCTTGTTTTGTACCAACTGTAGAGAGAAAGTTCACCTTTTGGTCTCACTAATACTTTTACCTTATATGTGAAGAAAATGAACCAGAGAGCAAATGGGTGCCTCATCAAGGTCACGTATCTATTTATTTGCACAAGTGGAATTTTTGTTCTAAAGTCATGTTCTTATCCTCCTGTTCTGCTACCTCTAAAATACACTTTGACATGTGGGAAACAAATGAAAGTGTTAGCACAGATGACAGTCTAAAAACCCACTGTACACTTAAATCAAAACCATAACATGTTGAATTTTTTAATGTAAAGAGAGAATAAAAAAAGAAAGAGAAGTTCACTGGAGAAGAATGGCCTGCATAGAAGGCAAACCTGCTGGCATGTGTGATCCAAGATGGAACCCATTTGGCTTCCATAGCTATTTTGTTTCTCATAGTTAAGAGTGAACCACTGATTGGTACAGGCAAGAGGTAATGAGATGTCTAGTTTCTTATCTTCAGAGACTCATTCTATTTCTTTCTCTAACAAAGAGCAGAGGGCTGGGGGTCTAGCTCAGTGGTAGAATAGTTACTGGGCAAGCTGAAGACCCCGGCTTCCAGACCCAGCACCACAAAGAAAAGCCAAAGTTGAAGTCACAGGTAGAGGAAGGGCAAATCTTAGAGTAGAAATTTACAAAGCTGACTTTTATCTTACGTTCAGTTCCAAAGTAATGGAGATGCGGAGATGTTTTGTACATTTTGCAGAATCTTAAACCTTACAAATAGTTTGAAACAAATGTCCTCAAGTTTGGAGACTTCTTGAAAATCCCCATATTTCTTGGCTTTGAGCTAATGTTTATATCTTGCTTATTTTTTGCTAGGAACTGTTCCAAGAGCTTTTCAAATAAATATTAACCCTCCCAACAACTCTTTTTGGCAAGTGGGATTATTATTAGTCTAGATATGTTTTTGGATTAATTAAATTATTATTTAGCTAAGGAGGCACCGAGAGGTTACATCACTTCCTTAAAACCACACAAATAGTCTCTGGCAGAAGTTGATTCCATCTTGAAGTAGTCGGCTCCACACTTCATGCCCTTAACTCTTATGTAGAAAGACTGCTAGTAAACCTACCTCCCAGGAATAATTTTTAAAAACATAGTTTTAAAGACATTTTAAACATATATGCTTAAAGTAGTATCTGGAACTACATTGTCAAAATCGTGGTGCTTCTAAAAAATTAGGGGACAGTGGACTGTTTGAGACAGTCCATGTGATTAAAGATCATGGCAGGGAAATGATTCTCCTCACGTTTTTAATACAAATGCTTCTCAACTTACCAGGTGGTTAGACCCTGGTAAACCCATAGTAAACTGAAAATATTGTAAGTCAAAAACACACTGAATATTCTCAGCCTGGCCCGCATCACAGTTGAGTGACGCTGTGCACCATGCAACATTGGTTGTCTCCGGTGCCCAGTGTCAAGGAGAGGAGATCGCACCACACATGGCTAGGCTGGGAAAAGGCCCAAATGCAAGATCTGAAGCACAGTTTCTACTACACTGACCATCTATTCTTTTTGCATCATTGTAAAGCAGAAAGACCGTAACTTGAACCATCAAAAGTCAGGGAATGTTTGTGTTGACAGCAGGATGTGGCAGAGGGTAGTAGGGATTTTGTTCCCTAGGACACGCTTGGCCACATCTGGAGACGCTTTTGATTGCAGTGGTTTGAAAAGGTGGGCATTGCTCTTAGCATCTAGCAGAGGGAGAGGGCAGGGCTGCTGCTATCAGCCTGCCCTGCATAAGGCAGTTCCCACAAAGGTCCCCAAATGGCAAAAGATGGGAGGCCAAAGCCCATGCTGTGGGAATAAGAAAAGATACATGTGTTTACTAGTTAAGAAGATATACACACATCATGGGCTAGAGGAGTGAGTGCGGGATATTTAAGGTGACAGACAAGGGGACAGACAGGCCTGCAGAGCGTGGTGGAATGCACAGGGCACAGGGTTCCCCAGGGACTGGCACAGACTCAGCCTTTGCTGTGAAGTTGGAGCTCAGGCCACTAGACTGAAGCAACACATTCTCCAGCTATTTGAGCCCTTAGGGCAGAGGAAAGAGCCGCCTAAGGATTGAGTTCCGTTCTCCTTGGCTGTTAACTCCCAGACATCTTGTTTAGAGGGGTTTGCAAGATGGCCAGCCTTCTTTTCCTCTTGTAAGAACTTCTCTTTCTCTTTAGAGAACAATGGAAACTTTGGGAAAATCCAGTTTCAAAGTGAGCAGAACTGTGACTTTCAATGCGGAAGACCTCTCTGGAGGGTAGAAAGCCTCGGGCATGCGTAATTAAAAGTAAATGAACCTCTGACCAACATGGCTAGTCCTGGTGCAGGACATAGAGTACCTGACTACAGAAAGTGGTGGAGCGAGGTAACTGCTCTGATTTAGCTGGGGCCATTAAAAGCTCTATGGGAACAAAATATAGCATCAAGTTAAGGAGCTAAAGGAAAACAGTTTCCAGTCAGGCTTCTGAAAACAAATGAATGCAAAGCTTACTAAAACCCTCTGATGCTAAATGCTCTCCATTAGTCAATTTGTTTTTCAGGCTCTGAAGGGAAGAGGTTTAGCAGAAAGGAGTTTCTAAGCTGCAAATGGAGTCTGGACAGGCACACAGCTAACCCTCTTGAGTGTCACATGACATTCTGTGTGGTGGTTGTCAGAAGTTTTAAATTTTTCAGTGGGGATCCCAAGTTTTCTCAGAATCTTTTTTTTCAGAAGTCAAGACAAGGTAATTTTCTACGTGGATCTCCCTCAAAACAAGGTGATCTTTGGGAACTTCCTACTTAAAGTTCAGTGTCAAAGCCAGAACAATGCTAGAGTGTGGAAAGCAGAAGTCTGTTCTAATCAGACGCAATGTTAGTGAAACTTTGGTTTCCCTTGTGTTTCTTGCTTTTTTGACGGTTGGGGTGGAGGGGTTTGGCAGGTTTATCCAACCCAAATGTGACCCTGGACAGCTAGGAATGGGAACCCCCAAGATCAGAAACTTTTAACATGATTATGTGACTTTTAGCAGTGTGTGGTGCTGGAGTGTGGACTTCATAGGAGACGACAGAACAGAGGGTGCAATGTCATGCTGACTGCCTCATGTGCCAGCCACACACAGTCAGTTGAATTGAAACCTGCATGTGTCAGACATTACAAGTGCTTGTGTGACTAGGCAAGCAAAACACAGTGATTACCAGTGATAGTATTTCCACTTATCTACACGTGTGTGCCTGTGAAGACAAGTGCTCCTTGTTACTAAGCAGACATGTGAATCTGCTCAATTAATTTCTATGCAGCCCAAGACAATTCCTCTTTGTTCAGTGGGGCCCCAGCAAGCTAAAGGTTGGACACCCATAGTGTAGAGGTTGGAAGAGAAAAAGTGGTATCTCCCCTTTTTCCTGTTGACACTGATGCTGGGAGTTGGGGCCAGTGTTTACTGTCAGGTTGCATACACAAAGTGGCTTGTGTAAATAGACTACGGACCAGTGAGCTTCATAATGAAGCATTATTGATGCTTGGAACACAGCTGCTTCATAGTCAAAAAATATGGCAGCACCATGAACTGGAATCTTTCTGCTTTTGCCTGAGATTAGTTCTGGGTCCCTCAGAGAAAAATGCTGGGCTATGAAGCCCTGCAATTTCCCTGCATGTAACATCCAGAAAACAGTTTCATAAGGAAAGCAGATATAGGATTCCACGTTTGCATTGTGGAAAATCTTATTTGTATTCTGACTGCATTTAGGGAAAGTTTGTTTGCAAGTAAGAATAAAAACATTTATAAATGAGGGCCTTGACTGCTAGTGAACTTTGGAAGTTCTTGGATTTGCTGGAAGGAAGACGGTCCAGAGACTGAGCAGCTAAACCCATTGGGGATCCTATATAGAGCTGGGAATGAGCTGCCTGAGGCTAGGAAAGGTCAAGACCATAGAATTCTCCGTGGTCCCCAGCTTCCAGGCCCAGGTTTCATGAACAGCTTAATAGGGTAGGTCAGGGCTCAGCCATACACCCTCTAACCACTTTCATTTATCCTCAAGCATCTGAACTTGTCCAGTGGATCCCTTCCCTTCCCTTCCCTTCCCTTCCCTTCCCTTGAGGATTACCTGTTTATTCTTGCATCCAACTCCATTTAGTTTACAAGAGACCCTTACCCTAGTCCCTCACTTTCTCTGAGCCATAGAGTCCCACATTCTTGACTTCAGGAACAGGACAGGGGTGAGGGTGTTATTATCTTGTTGCATGCACTGTTTCAGCACCTCAATTTCAGACCATGAAAAGGTCCTGATTCCTCAAGGAGACAAGAATCTATCTGGGGCAGCAACTCTAGCCCTACAAAGTTCTGGGCCAAAATTCTGAAATGACAGGTTTTCTTTGAAGGGTCTATTTGCTTCCTGATCCCAATTATATCCATAGTGAGAGGAAAGGCCACTAAAATATATATCTTCCCACTTCCTTTCAGATCAATTGACAAGGAGTACCAACTAGACCCTTAAATAAGCAAATGAGAGATTTTCATAGTCATTCATCAAACTCAATAGAATGTAAGTCTCCTAAGGACAAAGATTCTGCTGGATGTATATTCCTATCCTCAGCACCTTGAACTTGAATGGCACATAGTTGTGAGCATAGGCTATCTGTTGACTGGATGAACGACCAAGGAATATATTTCTAATCCTTTTGACAGTGATTGATTGAGCTGCTAGTATGTGCTAAGAAGTGGGACAGACAATGTGGACCTTACAAAAATGAAGCAGGCCTGTCACATCTCTGATGAACTTCTAGTCAGGTAGACAAGACACATTTGTAAATGGCATTAGTCACAAGGAGAGACTGCAGAATAAGAGACTAGATGAGAAATAATGGCAGAGCAGGGCAGTACAGATGGCAAGAGGCCTCTGAGGTCAGAGCAGAGAGAAGTTACCAGAAGCCTTCTCACCGGATAGGGATTTCCTGTACATTATTAAAAAGTACTCCTTTTGAAGTCATATTTTCCAGAGTCATTTTTATTTGTACGAATGATATAACATATCAGAGGTCCTCCAATAAATACTAACATTTTAAATACTTTTTCTCCCAAACAGAAGTCACAGAGAAGTTCACAAGAAAATGTCAACCCCAAGTCTAGCCTTCCATCCAAGGAGAGGTAACAGCTCTGATGAAAGCATAATTTTCCTCTTCTTGAAGAAAAGAAATTATTCTGGCTCACCAGGTGACTAAAGGATGCTCTCCTATCCTCACCAAACTGAGCTGAAGTAAACCAAAGCATGCAGCTCATGAAAACGAAGGCCTGGTTGCTGCTGGCGGGCTATGTAACCCATGTGGTCCTGTCCGTAGGCCCCTGGGAACAATTAGCTCAACTATAAGACTCAAAACAGACTCCACTTCCTTCCTTGTTGCTGTTTTGCTCCAAGCTCCAATTACAGCCCAGTTTAAACAATGGAGGAGGATGAAAACAAGTTGAGGATAGTTCTTGGGAATGACCCAGAGGTGAAAAGGCAGAACTCAGCGGACACATTCCTGTAATCCAAGCACTTGCCTTTCTGAGGCGGGAAGATGGCAAGTTTGAGACCAGTCTGGGCAACTTGGGAATTAGTGAGAACCTGTCACAAAATTTTAAAAAAATGAATAATTCAGGAAATCACTCAATGAAAAGATCCTGTGAGTCCAATCTCCAGTACCAAAAAAAAAAAAATGCAGAACTCTTAGGGGCAGAATTTGATGTAAGGACTTCCCATAAATCCTGTGACCAGATTTGGCTAAGAGGTGATTTGGTCTTCTCACAATCAGATGTCACCTCATGTAAGTGACTGTGAACTTGATATAAGGGAATGAAACTCCCGACCTACTATGTCTGGTAGGAGCTCCTGTTCTCTAGAATCGAATGATGAATTTTAGGAACAACGGAGGTTAAGAGCAGAATATATTGGAGAGAAAGAAAGCTTCTGTCTCAAGAGAGACAGAAGGGGTCCCGAGCGGGTTACCAAGGACTCTGTCTTTTCCAGGGACTTTTATAGAGTAAAACCATGGGTTCAAGATTCACAGGCGGGAGTGGGGGGGACACGGGGACACGAAGGGGACTGGGAACTCACAAGGCAGATGGGCATAAGGTGGGACATAATTATTAGTTAGCCAATAAGATCAATGGTTCAGGTAAACAAATGGGGAAGCGAGTCACTTAGAAAGCTGGCATTCTTAAGGAGCAGTGACTCTTCCCCTAAGGGGATGGGATAGTGACTCCAGGCTTCCTCAGGGTGATAGAGAACTAATTAGAAGGTCAGTCTTTAGGATGTGGATGCATTTGTTTGATCCTTTGTCTTGAGGTCTGGCCCACAGCAGGAGGTATCTGTCTCCCCCACAGTCGTAAGGTATCTACACTGGCTCCTTTGAGGACCTAGCCCTGTTTCATGGCCTATAATATTTCTAACTAACTCAGCTGCCTGCAATAAACTGACCTCATGGTCATGCAGATATTTTTCCAAATAAAATTGAATTCTTTTTCATGTAATGACAGCATCAGAAGTTTATTATCAATACTTTAGAAAATATAGACAAGCATACAGAAGAAAATAAAAATGAGCTGCAAATTAAAAGCCCAGTGTAACTGCTGATAATTTCTCCCCCATTATCTCTGAAGATTCAAGTGTAATTGGGCTAAGCTTAGCTGACAGTAGATAGATTAACCGGAGAAAAATCAGGAAATTTGTTTATGTGCATGACAACATCACAGGAAAGTGAGTAGCCAATGACTCAGTAAAATTAGGAGACTTGTGAACCCTTCTTTAAAGGGAAGAGGGAAAGGGAACATGGGTAATAGAGAGGAGCTACAAATGATTTTGGGGAAGAGGAATGGATGGATTCCAAGAACAGAAAATGGCCTAGGACAAAAGGCTCTGGATTCTATGAGTTATATTTGATTGTCAGTCTCTTCCCCTGTGCTAGGAGCTTATTCTTTCTCTGGTAATACAATTATGAAATTTCAACAAGACAATTAAAGGCAATTACATTTTTTTCTTGGTGGATCTGGTTTTTAGAATGAGAGAGAAACTTCACCAAAAAATCTTTTCCTGTGCTAGGGAAGAGAGTCAAAGTGACTGTATTGATCGTATTTCCAGTAGTTGGGAAAAATACTCCACACTCACAATTTAAAGAAGAGATTTATTTTGGCTCATGGTTCAGAGGATTCAGTCCATGGTTGGTTGGATCCAAGGCAGAAATGGCATGCCAGAAGGTGGGAGAGGAAACCTGCTCAACCCATGGCCACTGGGAAGCAGAGAGAGAAGGGAGGAGTGAGTGACAAGAACATATCCTTCTAAGTCATGTTTTCCAACCAGTTCCCACCTCCTAACAGCATGATCAGCTGGGAACTCATCCATGGATTAATCCACTGATGACTATAGTGCCCTATGATTTGGTTCCATTTCTGCCCACATGAGGATTTGGGGAGACATTTTAGATCTAAACCATGACAGTTCCCTTGGTTGCAAGACAACCTCTTACTCATTCCAATTCCTTTTAGTTTGAAGTGCTCACTTAGCACACTGAAATGTCATACTTGGGGGTATTATTTTCCAAACCCCAGTATGTCCAATCTTATTTCTAATGCATAGTTAGTTCTACTTAAGCACTTGGGACCATTTTCTATATATTGTTTCTTATCCTTTTCTTTCTTCATTTCATGACACTCTCCTGCATTGCTGTGTAAACACTTCTGAAAGAATTTCACAACATTTGCAGAAAGAAATAGGGGATTTACTAGAAGGATAGTAAGAAGGATAATCTCTTTAATCAATGGTGTTGGAAAAATTGGCTCTCCACATGCAGAAGACTGAAACTAGATCCATGCCTATCACCATGCACAAAACTAAAGTCTAAGTGGATCAGAGACCTAAACATTAAAACAGAAACATTAAATCTACTAGAAGATACGGTAGGTAGAAATCTTGGAGACAGGGGTAGGCAGAGATTTCATGAACAAAATGCAAACTGCACAGGAAACACTTCAGCGAATCAACAACTGGGATCTCATATTATTGAAAAGTTTATGAACTTCAAAAGAAATCACCATCAGAGTGAAAAGAAAACCCACAGAATGGGAAAGAATCTTAACCAGCAACCCCTCAGACAAAGGACTTATATCCAGACCATGTAAAGAACTGAAAAACATCAACCCCCCTCAAATTCAAAGAACCTCTCCAAAAATGAGCATCTGAGATGAACACGCAGTTCTCAGATGAAGATATACAAATGGCAAACAAATACATGAAGAAATGTTCACCGTCACTGGTCATTTAAGAAATGCAAATTAAAACAGCATTGAGATATCATCTCACACTGGAAAGAATAGCTGCCATCAAGAAATCAACTGATAACAAATTTTGGTGAGGCTGCAGGGGGAAAAGGAACACCGCTCCACTGTTGGTGGGAGTGCAGAGTGGTGCAACCACTATGGGAATCAATATGGATAATTCTCAGAAGACTAGGACTGGAAGCTCCATTCAACCCAGCTATTCCCCTCCAGGGTATTTTCCCAGAAGGACTGGAAAGGTCATATCACAGAGATATATATGCACCTATGTTTATAGCAGCCCAATTTGTAATAGCTAAATCTTGGAAACAACCAAAATGTACATAAACTGAGGAATGGATGAAAAAGATGTGGTATTTTTACACAATGGAATATTACTCAGGTATAAAAAAGGATGATCTTGAGCCCTTCATAAGGAAATGGAGTCAACTTGAGACCATCCTCATTAGTGAAATAAATAAGAATCATATTTATAAATATCACATTGTTTCTCTAGTGTAAAAAGTAATAGGAAATAGGAGTAATAGAAATAGTAATAAAACCCAAAATGTGTAATTGCTACTGTAAAAAAGAGAGGAAAAGAAAGTGCTCTAAAGGATATAATTGCATGTATGTTTAAGTGTGTAAGATAGATGACCATACTACTGTTTTTGTTGGATGGTTGAGCAGAACTGTTAACAGTCTCACTGTTTGAATGTCTACTTTGTATGCTTTAATTTTGTAACTTGAACAACTATTTCCAATGATGAGAGTATGTAACATATCAAGTGGCAATTTCTTAGTGTTTTTGTTTTGTTGTTGTTGTTGTTTTGGGGTTTTTTGTCTGTTTGTTTTTTGTTGTTTTCTTTTTTTTTCCTTTGGAATTCTGTATTGTTGCTAGCATTTTTCTGTTTTTTTCTGGTTGTTTTTTTTTATTCGCTTTAAATAAAATTTAATAAATAAAAAAGAAAATGATTATACAGATGTGAGGGAGGTATTTTGAGGATTAACAGTAATGTCTTGTGCTTGAATAAAATTTTAACTTAAGTCACTTACCTTGTTTGATCACATTTTGTATATGCCCTTTTCTGAGCAGAGAGGGAGGGTGATTAAGTGATTTTAGGGACCATGAATGGGTCCAAAGAACAGACGAGAGCACGGCCTCTGGGAGTGGCATGGACAGTAACTAATCTTTCTTTTTCGTGAATGCTCCAGAAGATACCACCTTTACATAGCTCATCAGGAGCTTCAGAGAAAGCCCATTTCCGCCCTTTAAGAGAGATAAGATGAGCAAGGAAGACTTTGGTTCTCTTTTAGTTCAAAGTGTTTGGCACATGGAAGTGCTATACTGGGGGATATCATTTACTGAGCCCCAACAATTTATTATGAGGAAATATTTTATCAAAGGATGACTTTGTTGGGGGAGAAATGGGGATGGAGCCCAGCTGCAAGGACCTAGAAGTGGGTCACCAGCACAGTTTTTTTTTAAATAATAGAATTAACACAGCTGAGTGCCTACCATTTTCCAGGCAGAGTTCCAAATTTTAATTAATTTAATCTTCACAGTGCCCTAAGATGGATCTTATTACATCCAATTTAAAAACAATGAAACTGAGGCACAGAGAGGGTAACGTAACCACAGTTACAAGCAGAAAAAGGCAGAGCCTGGGTTGAAGACCAAAATCATCTACTTCCTTCATTTGCTTTGTATCTCTACGCTATAGGTGCTTGCTCACAGCCTCCTGGGCTATGAAAGATCTTGAATGGGTCTCTGCTTTGCTCAGCCACTCAGGAAACCTCTCCTAAAATGTCCCTCCAGACATCTAGCAGACCCTGGGAACCTAACAATCAAAAGCCCTTAGAGGAAACTCCCAAATCTGTCAGATTTCACACTACCAACAAACACTTCCTCTTTTTCTGTCCCTGCCAAAGCAAGTCCTTCTGCTATTGGCATTCACCTTGGCTCCTGCTGACATCGGTCACACCCAAGATTGCCACATGATGCCAAATTGCTGATTGTCATTCACATGTCTCCTTGAGGCCTGCCATATGATTACCTAATCACATCACAGCTAATCTGCTTTATCGGGAGGCCTTGGAACAGGACCATTGGGCTAATTGTCCTCTGGGAGGATCCATCTCCTAGGGACCTGTTCATCCCTGCATAGAGCAGAAACCAAATGCAATAGTGGCACCTCCTCCATCCAGCTGTTCACAGTCTCTCTCTCTCTCTCTCTCTCTTTTTCTGAGTTGTTTTGACAAAGCAAAGGCTGTCAAAGGGTGCACTTGGTAGGATTTCTTTAAAGATGTCATTATTGGGCAATTTCTAAAATTTATTAGAGCCAGATGATGGAGTAAATAAAGAAGCTCAGATCAGCTTTGTGGCCAGTCGTGATTCCATCCTGAATCTAAAGCCCATTCTTATTTTAGGAAAATCTCAGCCCCTTTTCTTATACTGGAAAGGGCAGGGTTTAGGCTTATCAGTAACTCTTTATTTTTCCTCGAGCCTTGGAAGCTGGATCTCTCCTGCAATCAAACTCTGATGGAAAAGCTCAGCAGGCTTTTGCAAAAATATTCTGTTTTCTTCAGAGTTCCTCTCCTGCAACCACGCTTTGCTCTTGAATGAATTGGGTCACGTCCAGAGCCAAGAGGCAGTGCTCAATTCTGCCTGCAGGAATGAGCCTCGAAAGTCACAGCATTTTCTTAATGCAGCAGAAGGAATGTATTTGCTATTTATTTGTTCTTATTTGGGCTCAGTTGCCTGCGATGGCTGTTTTGGGCTCTTTTCTCAGGCCAACAATAGCAGATACAGTAAACTCATTCATGGAAACTGGCTTCGGTCTCAGTCTGTGTCTTTAAATATACTTAGTTATTCTATTACCTTTCTACTTAGCAGCCTCCCACACGTGGAATGTTCTCACTTTGACTGGCAGATATATATATATATATATATATATATATATATATATATATATATATATCCTGACTGAGAATTTGCTTTAGAATTTAGAATTTGTGTTTTAGGGTCAGTCCTGAATGGGCAGAGAGACACTAGCAATACTGTGTGTGTGTGTGTGTGTGTGTGTGTGTGTTTGTTTTTTGTGTGTTTTTGTTTGTTGAGGCAGGGCCTTACCATGTAGTTCTAGCTAGCCTTGACCTCACTGCGTAGCCTGACTTCATGGCTTCAAACTCATGGTTATTGTCTTGCCTCAGCCTCTCAAATGCTGAGATTATAGGCTTGCACTACCATATTCTGGCAAAACTCTCAATAGGGTAATGAACATAATTTGTGAGGCCCACTGCAAAGTAAAAAACATGTGGTGACTTGCACTGTGGCCTGAAGCTAGGGTCTTGGGGTATCCTATGACAGATGATCTGGGATGCTTATTGCTTTGAATTATTTATCACTTGCCTAATGTTAGCTTCCTTAAGGTCAGGTGGCTCATTAATGTTCTAAAGCAAAACTGGCTTTTTCAATGTGGCTAAGATGCACACTGTGTGTGTTTGAAGTTTAGAGATATGGCAGTCAATTAATATACTGTTTCTTTGCAAGTGGAAGCCCTTGGAATTTATAGACTAGAAGAAAAGCATAGGCCAAATTTATGGACATACCGCATCTTCACAACTCAGGAACTTAGCAAGAGTGTGTTAATAAAACAAACATAGGGGAAGAAAGACATAGTAATCTGGGTAACTTTGACTATCCTGAAGCTGCAGTTTTCTTAAAAGTAGAATTTTAAAATTACACCTTTCTTTATAGCTATAAATGCATAGATGGAATAGAATTATCTCAAATAAACAAAGTAATGATGGATCTCCCTTGAAACCAAAGAAGCAGGGACAAGCAATATGCAAATGCTTGTGCCTGGCTGGGTTACAGTAAAACTTTATTTGCGGACACTGATAATTGAATTTCATACCATTTTTAAATGTCATAAAATGCCTTCTCCTTTTCCGATGTTTATTTTTTAACTCTTGAAAAATATGAAACCATTCTCAGCTTGGAAACCATATAATTATAGGCAGTAGGTGGGATCTAGCTCCAGGTCAGAATTTGCTGGCTCCTGTCCAATAAGGACGACAACCAACAGGGGTAAAATTATTGGAAGAAAACGTAAAACATATTTTTTTTTACTCAAAATTTGAAATGGAAGATGAGGAGGGAACCATAGGGACATAATATTTTACTTATTTTGGCATTGGGGATTGAACCCAGAGCTTTTGCACTGAGCCGAGTAAGTTTCAAGTTCTTTTTAACTTTTTTTTTGAGACAAGGTCTTGCTAAGTCACTAGGTTGCCCAGCATGACCTCAAATTTAAGAATCTTCCTGTCTCAGCCTCCCAGAGTGCTGGAGTTATAGGTGTGTACCATCACACTCGTTGATAAGCATATAGTATTCAATGCCTCTTCCAGGTTTTAGGCTGTGAGGGAAATGCTGCAATTCCTCCCCACCCATTTTTTTGGTTTTTGGTTTTTGGTTTTGATACCAGGGATTGAACTCACAACCTTGTGCTTGCCAGGAAGGCACTTAGGCCACTGAGCTAAATCCCTGGCTGCAATTTCCCTTTTTAAAATGGGTGTAGAAAAAGAGAGCTTAGCACCTAACAGTACTGTGGAGTGTTTTCTAAAGCATGCTCAGACTGATGAGTTTATGTAAACACGCAAGAAGATTACAGAAGCAAACAATGGCATAAACACCCTGAATTCTTAATGTAAAAATGTGATGTAATCTGAACCAATAAAAGACAGCATTTATATCTCAGCCTCTATTAAAACTGTCACTGAAGAGCTTAACTACAAATCCCTGTAATGTTATGCTAAGTGCCAAGGTACTTGCTGCAATAACTTTCAGGAGCTGAGGACACAAATTAGGAGCCAGAATTGCCTCTATTTTTCCTCAATTACTTTCTTGACTTGTACTCCATTACAGCCTGGTGATAACCTCCTGAGCTTTTAAATAACTTCTCATAAACTTAAACCCTTTGTGCTTGTTTAAAAGATCTTCAAGAATGCTTTTCATTTTCAACACAGCTATTTTTTAAAAGACTAACAACAACTATTACTATGGTTATTTGCCTTTTAAAGGAGTCTAAAATTTGATGAACTCAAAATTCATGGGGCCTTTTCATCTGCTTATGCAACTTCCTCACATAAATTATTTCAGATTGCAAGTTACAGAGAACACTTCTATCTCAAGGCTATATATTGACTATCAAACTAATTAACATTTGGGCAACTTTCTTGCATTGACTAAGCCTCTCTCCATTTATGTGACTGGTTGGCATATAATTATCATCATGGGTAGAAAGTGATTTTACAGTAGAAACCAGTATAATATTCAAATTCTTTGATGATATCAGTCTATCCTTTAGATTTGGCCTCTGAGGACAATCCAAACTGTAGAGACAGAAAACATAAGCCCAAAGAAGTATATCACAGTATTCTCCATGTCAACAAAGTCATGGAAGCAGTCCAAATTTTCAACAAGAGGAAATGACAGGAAAAAATTAGAATACAATCATATGATGGACAGTTATAGTCTCACTGAAATGTTTAGTCAGTAAATTATTTCAGTTGATGAGGCAATCCCTTAGATACTTAAAAGATGAATGTAAATATTTGCAACTATCCGATGGAAAACTCTCATGTTCATCTACTCAAAAGTTGGGAAAGATAACTTCAAATAAGGCTGGAGAACTAAGACCAAACATTTTGGGAGACACGTAACAAATGAAATAAGCAAATTTTATCTTTTGAAACCAATCCTCAAATTGAATTTAAAGACAAAAAACCCAAACAACTTCCAACTCAGTGTGATACATAGTGGGTGTGTTTAAGGCAAGGAGACTCTAAAAGCTGAAGATCAGAAAATAAATTGGGCAAATGCCAAAGGGGAAGAGAGGAAAAAGGACAGAAAACAAGGACCCCAGACACTGAATCCCAACATGATGAAACTCAAAGAGAATGCAGGAGAAAAATGATGCCTTCACTAAAAGACAAGCCGCAACCCACAAAACCCTCACAGCCAAAGCAGTGAAGCAAAAACTAGAGGAAATACAACAATAAAGGACAGGAATGATTTTAAACTGCACTTTCACTATTCTGGACTCACAATACATAATGTCAGAATGATGAAGTGAGCGTACTGAATTAATTAATAACAGAGAATATCCTTTTCTGGAACAATGGGTGTTTTTCACCAACTGTGACAAAAATCGAGTCCAACAACTTCCCAAGTCTCAAAAGAAAGAGATCCATCCTGTAACCACAGTACTAAAAAATAATTACAAAAAGTTGGGGGGACTCCAACACTGAGATTTAAAAACAAAAACAAAAGCTGTCCTCTGTGACTGAACATTTGTGTCTAATTGAAAATATAAACTCAAATGCAGACTACCTAGAAAATAATAACAAAAGTAATTCTAGTCAAAACCTGTGGGCTGTGTCTACTCCAAACCCAGAAATAGAAAAGTTATAGATTTAATCTTTTACTTTAGTAAAAATTAAAATTAAACAATTAACATGTAGCATAAGAATTTTTTAAATAGACCATAAAACTGACCCAGGAACAAAGAGGAAAAGAATTAGTGTCAAGTCAGAAACCAATAAATTAGAAAACAGGAAAACCATGGAACTATGAAATGCGACAGCTGCTTCTGTGAAAAGAAATCAGTCCAACAAAGCACTAGCTAGCTTAGTCAAAAAAACAAAGAAAACACAAAATTGAAAAAGAGAACAAAGAATTTAATATAGATAAAAAGGGATGCTTCAAAGTCTTATCATTTACCACGAATTTCATAAACAAAAATTGAAGTCTCAATGAAATGAATGATTTCCTACAAGAAAAAGTTACTCTAATCCTCCTAAAGAAATAGAAAATAGAAGTCATAACTATTGAAAGGGAAAGTTGATTGCTGACTCACCCCTTGCCTTACAAAAATCAAAGATTTAAATGTAGAAAATAAAAATATAAAGACCTAGAAAATCATTTGAACGAATGCATCTAAATTTTTTTATTGTGGCAGTAAAATATACATAACAAATTTCACCATTTTAATCATTTTTACATGTATGGTTCAGCATTAAGTACATTCATAAGGTCATGGGACAATTGCCACTATTCATTTAGAGTTTTTTCATCATCCTAAACATAAATGTCTCCTTAGGTCCAGGGAATGGTTAGTCTACTGTACTTCTTATCTCTAAATATCTCCCTATCTGAGGTACCTTATACTGTGTACATAGGAGTGAAATTGTTAGGTCATATATAAGGTAATTCTATGAAATGAATATATTCCTCATCTTGATAAAAATATCAAAATCACAATCTGATATCAATTTGAATTAATGTTGTTGTCCTGAAAGTTAAGATTTTGTAGCATCCTGTAAGTTACATTTACATGCATTGTTGGTGGACAGAACATTTTAAAAAATATTTTTGGACGATTTGGAGATTTCTGTCAGAGATTACATGGCACATAATTTTTGTCCCAGCAGACATGGAAATACTGAGATACAATGAAGTCTGTTGCAGCATTGTGTATAGTGCTTCAAATTGAAAGACACCTAGAAAGGTATTGTCACGAGAGGAAATAAATGAGGACACAATCAAACAATGGAATACTTGATATTCGAAGACAGTGGGAATGAAGAATGTAAGCTATCCAATCTTCCCCTCCCCACTATTCTCTTCGCCAGGTTTTAGTGTATTGGAAATTACCTAGTGTCATCCTAGGGGGGTGTGTGTGTGTGTGTGTGTGTGTGTACCCAGCAGTTCAACTCAGAACTTTTTTCCCCAGTACTAGGGATTAAACCCAACATCTTCACACTGAGCTACATCCCCAGCCCTCCATACCAAAAGTTGGGCTTTTCCTAATGCCTTGGCAACCACTAATCTACTTTCTGTCACTAAGAATCAGTCTAGAATTTTTTGTTTTGTTTTGTTTTTTGAGACAGGGTCTCACTATGTAGTAATTCAGGATTGTCTTGCACTCACTATGTAGCCCAGGTTGGCCTTGAACTCACAATAATCCTCCTGCCTCAGCCTCCTGAGTGCTGGGGTTACAGATGTGTGTCACCATGCCTGGCTTTTGAGACTTTTACATTGTCTGATTTGTATTTAATACTGGGATCTGTGCTGCACTAGAAGGCCACTTCTTAACCTCAATATCAAAAGATGGGGTTTTCCAAGAAATGTTGTTTCTACTCCATAAACAGGACATGCTTGCCATTCCTATTGGCCTAGGTATAGGCCTATTGCTGTTCGCTTGTAGCTCTGTATCCTGATTCGTCTGGGTTCCATAGTATAGGAGAGTTGAAGAAAAGAGGAATGGTTGATTGATCTTGACTGTCAACTTGACTGGCATGAGAAACACCTAGATTAGTGAAGCGCACTTCTCTTGTGTCTGGGTAGGGACGTAGGGACGTATCCTTGGGGTTTATTTCTGGCTCCTGGCCCTTTCCCATCTGCCGCTGGTCCCCTGCTCTGCCTCCTGGCTAAGCAGTTTAACTAAGCAGCTTTGCTCTGCCATGCACTTCTCTCATGTGGTTTCTGGCTTGAAGCTAGCTGACCATGGCCTGAGACCTCTGAAATCATGAACCAAAATAACCCTTTCCTCCTTTCCAATGTGTGTAAGGTATTTTGTACTAGATGTGAAAAGTTGACTAGCATAGATATTCTAAGTTTTTATTCTTTCAAGTTAATGTGGCTCTGCAGAGAGGGATAAGATTGTATAGTAATCATTCTACTCTCTTTCTGAGCTCTTCTGGGCCATCCAAAGTAATTCTGTAAAACAAATTGTAAGAAAGTTCATTTTCTTCACTCTTGCTCTTAAAAGTCAATGAAGTAGGGCTTTGTGGTACACACCTGTGGTCCCAGCACTCTGTGAACCTGAGGCAAAAGAACTGCAAGTTCCAGTTTAGCCTGGGCAATTTAAGGAGAGTCTGTCTCAAAATTAAAGGAGGGGGGCGGGGTGTAGCTCAGTGCAAAGGCCCTGGGTTTAATTCCCAGTACCATGGTGAAGGGGACATCATGAACTAACTCTAACATTAACTTTGTAAAAATCAAGAAGTCAACAAAGGGAAAAATGGCTACTGGCTTGTTAAGAGCATTTATGTGAAATGTCCATTACTGTTTGATAAAATAATTTGTATTTTCATTGCTTTAATATTTGCATAGCATTCATCCCATTACCTGAATTATAATCTAATTATGTATTTAGCACTGAGCAGAGAAAAGGAGAATGCAAAATGCTGCATATAATGTAACTTTATCTTTGTTTTTAAAGTAAAATTAGTAAGAAAATGTATGTGAGCTGTCTTTTTTGTGATACTATGGATTAAACCAATGGTTTTCGCACTGAACTATATCCCCAGCCTTTTATATGATTTTAATTTTGAGACAAGTTCTTGCTAAATCACTAAGTGGCCTGGGCTGGCCTTGAACTTGGAATCCTCTTATCTCAGCCCCCCAGAGTACTGAGATTACAGGTGTGAACCACCATGCCATGCTGTATGTAAACTGTTAATGGTGGTTGTCTAAGAATGTATGAGGTAATGGGTGGTCTGTACGTCCCTCCTAATGCATCTGTACTTAAACTTTTTCTACAGTAAAAATACGTCACTTTGGTAATATTTTAAAGACATAATAATATGCAGAGATAAGTACAGAAAACCCCTGTGACCTACCTCAAGAAGCACCTGCCTAGTGCTGTTCTGGGATCCTCCCACCACTCCCTCTGGCCCTGTTTGGTCGCCAATGTGCCTATGAGTCATCTTTTGTTCCACTTCCCACCACACCCAGTCCCTTGGGTGAGTGAAAGCTGACTTCCTCCACCTAAAGTGGATACTTGAATCACCAAGGACTTTTCTGGTTCCCTCTTCACAATAGATCAAAGTTCAGATGGCAGAAAATTAACTCTGTTCTGAGGGCTACTTTTTCCTACTGCTGAGATCCATGGGGCTGGTAAACTCTTGCTGTCCTCCAGAACCGCTCACATGCCCGGAAGTCCCCCTCCACTGGGTAAGTGCAGTGACCTTATGGACTTCCCTAATTGTGCCCTGAGCACAAACACCTTCTAATGTGGTCTTACCGAAGGAATATCCCCTGTTACTATCCCCTAACTGAAATGTCAGCCTTTATCAATGCTCCCTTCTGCCATTGTTCTCTACTCCCACTCTTTAGAGGAAGTGAAAGTTTAAATTGACCTACACTGTTTAAAACAATGAAATGTTTTGCCTGGTGAAATGAAATATTAGAAACAACCTAAATTCCCAACCAAAGGGGCAAGTTGATGAGCTTCTTAACTCTGTTGCCCTGCGTGTTGAACAGGAGTGATACTATCCGCCTCCTGCGGATGTTGTCAGAGTGCCTAGAATAGTGCCGGGTACACAGGGAGCACTAGATTTGTTGGCATTTCCCAGCCGGTAGTGGAATACAATGTGCTGTTATGATGGGTGAAGAAGAAGTGTATTTATTAGCATTAAAGGTTTCGGTTATTGCAGGACAGCATCTACAATATGATGTCATCTGAGATATGCACACATCAGTCCCTCTACAGTCCATGGAAGAATATTCATATGCTAACTGTGGATTTTATTGTGCAGTTGAGTTGTAAGTGATTTCAATTATTGGTTGATCATTTTTCATGTTTTCTAATATCTTAACATGAATTATGCATGATTTGAATAATGTTTTTGGCATAAAGAAAATAATTCTCCGCTTGTTTCTTTGACACTTGTGATTTGTGCTTTCAGGTTCCCTTTACAAAAATGCTCATGTTGTAAGGATTTTTTGGTATTTTGTTTGCTTGCCTGCTTTGGGGGTGAATGATATTTAGTGAGTGGTTAGCCACTTTGGTTTTAGTCTTCTTACAAATTTGTTTCCTTAGGTATCAACTCTCATGAAACCTACGCAGGCACACTCAGCGCAAGCAAACAGAAGCCAAGGTCATTGCTTCCTGTTCCTGGCTCCTTCTGACTACACCATTGACGAGCAACCACTGGTCTGTGCACCAGTACCTAAAGTGCCCAGTTGCCCTAGAATATGTGTTAATTTGTTGTGACTTAAAGAAACATTGTGCAACAGGATTAAATTAACTAGTTTTTAAAAATTATTTCAGCTGAGAGATACCAACACATTTGGACAATAACATTTGTTTGATCGACATGGAAAATCAGGTCAGTACCAGCTGATTTCTGTTGGTGCATCACACTTAAATCATGCTTCTTGCATTCATGCCATGTCAGAATAGTTTGTGCAATGCAGGGAAAACTACAGCTCATCACATTGCTTTTTACATGACCCAAACATCTGGATGCTTGGATTTTACAGAGCTCGTGTGTTTTGTTGCTAGTGCCTCCTTTTCTGTAAAAAAAAAAAAATTAGTAATGAGTCATACTCCAACATCCTTTGCAGATTTATTTGAAAATAAGCAGGATAAGTTCTGCTTTTGTCCAGAAAATTATTATTGTAAGACCAAAGACCTTCCTTCCACATATCCCTAGTGGGAAAGGTCAAGATGACTTCCTGTAAGAGCAGAAGACCTGAAAAAAAGTGTACCAGAGGCCATTGCAGCCCCTCAGCTAGCAACCTATTAATGCATGGAGAAAACGCTATTATTCAGGATCAAGTTTAAAAATGGACTGATGTTTTCTAATGTGCCATCCTTTATTTATTTACAAGTAAAGTATATTTGTGCTTGTATTTGTCAACCACCTTCTCTTCCAGTCTACTCAATTAACACATCACACTTTCAGGAATAATCTTATGAAGTTAAGCTATGCCCACATTGTACACTGAGACAAGCATGAGGAGTGAGCTAAATGATTAGTTTTTAAAAATCTCTTAAAATTCCTGCACTTTTGTTGTTTCTTCTCTTTTTGTCTAGTTTTCTGGCAACATCCCTCTGTTCTGAGTTATATTTCAGCGTTTTGTTTGGGCCTGGAGGTAGACTTTGCCCCCTGATTGCCACAAACATGACTCACTCTTGGGTGCCATAAGGTTTCAGGGTTCCTTAGGCTTACCGTAGGTCCAGCATAATCTGATTGCTTGTTAAATATTGCAACAGTCTGGGCTCTCTTCACACCTAGTGAATAAACATTTCTGGAAATGAAACTTGAAAATGTGTATAGTAATCAAGATTTCTAGATTTATATATATATATATATATATATATATATATATACTTATATATATGTATATGTTATATGTATGTGTATATATGTATACATTATAGTTAGAGATAGGTCCAATATTTAGGCCAATATTCTCTCCAGAGACTAATCTTGTCTCAGTTTGAGGTGGTGTAACAAATTACCATAAGAGGTGGCCAAACCAACAAGTGCTTATTTCTCACAGGTCTGGAGACCGGAAGTCCAACATCAAGGTCCCAGCAGATCTGATGTCTAGTGCAGGTCACTTCATGGTTTGCAGATAGCTGTCCCATTATATCCTCATATAGTAGGGAACAGAGGTAAGAATAAATCCTCATTTGCTCCCTAAGCTCCCTAAGTTTTGAATCTGTCACACTGAGTGTTTGGATTTCAATACAGGAACTTTGGGAAGACACAGCCTGCAACATATGTCCTTAGCCTGTAGCTGGAGTGTTCTGTATTAGCGTAAAGAACAGTGGGTCTTCTTAGCTTCTTATTGTGCTGCCTGACATTTCAGTAACTAAAAAAATAAAAACAAACTATTCAACTAGACAAAGATCAAAAGATCTGATCATATACTTCATTAAAGAAGAAATGCAGAGCTGGGCGTGGTGGTGCACTCCCGTAATCCCAGCACTCAGGAGGCTGAGACGGGAGGACCACCACAGTTTCAAGGCCTGCCTGGGCTACAAAGGGAGTTCATGGCCAGCCTGAACTAGATAGCGAGACCCCATCTCAAAAAACTAAAAGTGCAGATGGCAAATAAACACATGAATAGATGTTCAATATCATCAATTATTAGGAAAATACAAATTAAAATAGCAATGAAATGTCACTACAAACCCATAAGAATGTCTGTACAATTATTTTAACTCACAATATTGCTAAAGATGCAAAGCAGTTGAATATTATTCATCACTTTTGTGAATGCAAAATGGTGCTGCCACTTTTGAAAACTTCACAGAAGTTTCTTCTCACTTAGATTAATACTCAGCATTCACACTCTTAAGTAATTAATACAGTAGATGGAAACACGAGTTTGCACAAATAACTCCAAGAGAAAGTGTGTACTGGCACTGTTCATCATTACCCCAATTAGAAAGCACCCAAATGGTCTTACCAATAAGTGAATCTATAAGTGAACTATGGTACATCCATGCAATGGAATACTACTGAGCCATAGAGATAAACTACTGAGACAGGTAACAGCATGAATGACTCTCACAAACATCATGCAGAGTAGAACTAGAAAGAGCCAAAAAGTCATGTGCTGCATGATTACATTTATACAATAGCCTCCAAAAAATGCAAAGTGATGGGGACACAAAATAGATCAGTGGTTACTAGAAGTTGGGAGCTAGTGGAAGGAGACTGATTTCAAAGGTGCGAAGTAAAAGCATATGCAATAATATAAACACTCAATATCTTAACTGTGGTGCTGCTTACATGACTATAATTTTTTTCAAAACTTGTAGAACTTTACACATAAAAAGAACAAATTTACTATCAGTAAATTATACATCATTAACTAGGACATTAAGAACAACAGAATTCATGAATCTCAAAGGCATTTGCTATAGTATGTTCAACACTTCTCCAATCAAAACATAGTTGTACAAGTCAAACTAAAATAATTAAATATAATGGGGAAAACTCTAAAATAGTAAAATATAATGGGGAAAATACTCCACCATTAGGGAGAATTCTGAGGTCACAAATTGAGGTTGAGTGGTAGCTACATTGCCCTTTATGATAAAGAGATCTCTGCTGGAGTCCATGCATACTTCTTCTTAATACTATAGCTCTGCATGGCCTTTATTTATTTATTTATTTATTTATTACCAGGAATTGTACTAAGGACTTTGCACTTGCCAGGCAGGTGCTGTGCCACTGAGCTATATCCCTGGACCCTGCAAAGCCTTTAGAATAAGAAAGAAATGAACTGAAAATCATGCCAGATCTAAGAAGATATGCATAAAATGAAAATAAAGAAGTTGAACTGCAGGATAGCAGTATAGAAAGTGTTGGACCAATCCAATTTCACTGTTTACCAACCCCACAGAGAAAGCTTAATTCTGCTTTGAAAACAGTTCCAGGATAAGTTTTTTTCAACAATCTTTCAAAAATGTCAAAGAAAGAGTTTGGGTGTAGCCCACACTTGCAATGACTTCGGTTGAACCCCCAGTACTCCGAGTACCACCAGCAACAAAGGCAAAGACTGAGTATCCAGAGTTGTTATTGTCTAGTTAGAAAATGACTACCTACATAACAGGAGAGTCATGGATAAATGAGTGGTTTTTAGAAAGGAAAAGAAAGAGAAAGGTGTTAAATCACCATATGGTTTTGAGTTTCTCATACCAATTACAAAAACTGAGCGATTGGCATTTCTAATTTGTTGACTCCATCAGTCTATTTGATGCCACTCACAGATATGGGCAACTTTTCCCATGAATGGGAAAAAGGGAGCAAAGGACAGTAGATTTTAGAGAAATCACATAAATGGTGAATCATATATCGAATAGAATTGGTGGCAGGAATGGCATTCCTAATTCTATGAGAAAGGACAAAGGATATTTAATTGCACCACACTGCCTTTAGGTGAGGAATGAGATGCATCTCATAGATAAAGATCAGAGTCTTAATAGTAAAAGAGGTAAGATGTTAGTAAATCTGAAAACAATAATACATTGTGCACTCCTAGACAGATTCCATGAAATACCTCTTTGTGTGAAAGGAATTTTCCTTCCCATGAAGAGCATCTGCTGTCAAATACACCTTGTGGAAATACTAGCTTGGACATTTGTCTTTCCATGGGCGCACCAGCCTGTAGGGTGGTGACCACATTCCAGCTCTTAAAACGGTTTCTCCTCCAGCCACTTTGACAAAGCTGCTTAGGATTTCTGAAATTCAAAGGCACTCAAGTGGGAGCAGCTGGTCCTTGGGAATTCACCCTCAAAAGGAGCTGGCAACTGTGACAGCAGGGTCAGGTTTGGCAGGGGACAAAGCCTCGTTCAAGTTCTTAGTGCGGGCGCCACAGGCAGATGCTGTTGCCCTCCTTCCGCATAGTCCACATACTTCTCGCTGCCTGCAATTGTCATTTCCAACCGGGCTCCATTACAGAGCAAATTCTCCTCTTCACATATTTCTTTCATCGAGATTCCGCCTGTGGAAGCATTATGGTCAATCCCAACACTGGGAAAGACCCATTCTAAACATACGTATGAATGTGTAGAAGATGATACTGGCAGTGACTGAGTGAATGTGTGTTTGCCTGGTTCTTTGCACCACACGACTCTCCAAATCTGTCTACTGCTGATTCCGTTAGCCATGCACCGGGCATGTGAAAGAGGCTTTCTGTTTCTTCAAGGAATTGAGTACTTCTTTGGAATTGGGAAAATAAATGCAGGAAGATTGCAATTACTTCACTTCCCTCTTAAAAAAACCTTTTTTCCCCTCAGAACCAAATAAAAAATAGTGACATTAAGCCAGGTATGATGGTATATGCATAGAATTCCAGCTGCTCAGGGGACTGAGGCAGGAGATCTCATGGGCAACCTAGGAAGACCTTGTGTCAAAATAAAATTAAAATTAAAATTAAAATGGGCTGAAGATACAGCTCAATCGTAGAGTACTTGCCTAGTATGCATGAGACCTGAGTTTGATACCCATGACCCCAAAACCAAACAAAATAGGGATGTTAATTTCTATGAAGTTAAATGAATACTTGCCATGGCCAGTACATTTTTCTCCTATGTATATAGCTAAGAGAAATGAAAGCACAGGTCCTTAAATTACAGCAGTGTTTGTGGCAGCTTTTTAATTGTTTTAAATTTTTTACAATTGGCCCTAAATGGAAATGATCCAAATGCCCCTCAAGAGAAAAATGGATAGGCAAATAGTGGCAAATCCTTGTGATGGAATAACAGAACTGCTTACAATGGAACAATAAGGTAATGATGAACTAGTTCAAAAGAACAAACTACCGATGCCTGTAGCCACCTGGATAAATCTCTAAAACATCATATCAAGAGAAAGAGGTAGGTAGATAGATGCAAGAGAGAGTTCTGGATGGTTCCATCCATATGAACTTCACAAACAAATTTAGTTTTAACAAACCTAGTTTATGGGTATGGATGTCGGAATAATGATTCACTGGCTAGTAAGAAGCCTGGGGGTCAATGCACAAGGCTACCTAAGGAACAAGACAAAGGAACGCTCTGGTATGATGGAAAGATAGAGCTCTTGACCTGCTCAGTGGTTACAAGGAGATATATAGAGGTAAAAGTCTTTCAAGCTGTGCACTTAAGGTGTGTACACTCTCCTGTATGAAAATACAGCTTCAAACACAGATGGCTTATATATTTGTTTGGCTCTGGAATATTCCAAAGGCCCAGGTGTTAAAGGCTTACTCTCTAGCTTGATACTATTGGTAGTAGTAGAGCCTTTAAGAGATAAGGCCAAGCCCTGCATGGTGGTGTATTCCTAGCACTCTGGGAGGCTGAGGCAGGAGGATCACAATTGAAGTCCTATGAAATGACCTATGACCTATGAAAGCCTGTCTCAAAGTAAAAAGTGAAAGAGGGTTGGGGTGTTGTTCAGTGCATGTGACCTGGGTTCAACCCCCAGTACAAGAGAGAGAGAGAGACAGAGAGAGAGAGAGAGAGAGAGAGATACTTAGTGAGAGGTGATTAGGTAATTGTGGCCAAGAAGGGAACAATAGGACCCTACCCTCCTCCTCCTGTTACTCCTGTTCATGCCAGCCGTGAGGGTAATGGCTTTTTGCTCCTCTAAACTCTTCCTGATTCACACTCAAAAGTAATAGAGTCAATCAATTATGGACTGAAGCTTCCAAAACTGTGAGTGCAAATAACCCTTTTCTCTTTATAAATTGATTGTTTCTGGTAGTATTTGTTAGTGCAGCAGAAAGCTGACTAACTCAGAGGCCTAATCCAGCTGCTGCAGGACCCACAGAATGCGTGCGGATTCCTGTCAATAAGCATCAGATTTGATTTTGACCTTTTTGATCATTAGGCAATAAAGAAAACTAATCTTCTGCCAGTCAGGGATATATGAGGGATATATACATTAACTCATTATTGAGAACTTGCTGTGTTCTTGATCCTGGGCTGAAACCTTTAGCAGACTTAATAATAAAGTGGAGCACAAGGTTCTTGTCTGGTATAAGACAAATTCCAGGCTCACCAGTGGCAAGATTTTCAAGATAGACCGTGATAGTGGATGTAGGAAGATTTTTGGATGAGTAATGGGAAGTGAAACCAGGTCCCTTGCTCTGATCTACATTCCCAGTCCTTTTTAAATTTCTAATTATTTTAAAAAATTTTCAGAACAGGTCTCACTAAGTCCCTAAGTTGCCCCGAGTACACTCAAATTTGCCATCCTCCTGTCTCAACCTCCCAGCGTGCTGGGAATATTGGTGTGTGCCACTACATCCAGCCAGACAGTTTTGAACCGAGTGCTGAGGATGGCACATAATCCATTCAATGTTTAGTGGCCACTATCAAGTGACAGTGACAGAAGAGAGGCAGGTGGGAAAGATCAGTGTGTCAGGAGACACACAGGAAGTGCCCACCCTCTCCCCCATCTCTGGCTCTGTCTGCATGGAAGGGTTTACTTCTCAGCCTAAGTGATCAATTTGGGAGTTTAGGATCATCAGGGAAGGTCTGTTACAGTTGCTGTAACAAATTACCGCCAACTTGGTGGCTTAAAATAACAGAAGTTCTGGAGGTCTCCTACAGTTCTGGAGGTCAGAATTTTGACATCAGCCTTACTGGTGCAAAAATCACAAGCAAGCATCTGTCCCTGGTCTTTTCCAGCTTCCACATTCCTCAGTTTGTGGCCCCATCACTCCAGGTTTGGAAACTCTGTGTGTTGGTCATATCTCCCTTTGCTTCCTGCTTATAGGGATTTGTGGGAACCATTGAGGCTATACCCACATATAACAGAGGACAATTTTCCCACCTCCAGATCTTTGACTTCACCACACCCACACCTGCAAAGAGCATTTTTGTTTTCTTGTTAATCTAAGTTAACAATCACAGCCTCCGACAGTGGATCTCATAACTTTGAGGGCATTTTGCAGTCTATTACCTAGGAGTAGCCCCATGTTGGTCTTGAGATGTGTAAATACAAGAAAACACTGACCTCTCTCTGCCACAAAGAAAGATGCAGCCCGTTGAAACCCACAAGTGTGGTTCCGCCTTCTCTTGCTCTCTTTCCTGCCTTCTGCCTCGCTGTTCCTGCTTCCTGGTTGCAGAATGACTCTTTAAAAAGGCCTCAGACAGTGCTTCCTCAAGCTGCAGGTGAAATGCACTGAACTGAGACTCAAGAACAGGGTTTCCCACTAAGGTGCAGTGTTGTCTCACTCCCCATATGATTTTACGGGGTGCTCACTGTGCATTGTAGAATATTCAGTAGCACCTTTGGCCCCTGGACTCTGTGGATCACCCTCAGCACCCCATTCCAGCTGTGACAACCCAGAATGTCTCCAAATATTGTTGGACATTTCCTGGAGGACCAGATTATTCCCAGATGAACCCCGCTTCTCTCCCAAAAGGAGCAGGCTCGTCTGTCGCTCCTGGTGAGGATATGCTGCCTTGCTATCTCCAGTTTTGAGGCCCAGAAGGTCCCTGTTGCTGGGGTCTGCTCTGACATATTTGTCATCAGTATCACTAGGATACTTTGTAGGACAGGTTTTCCTATTACTGGGGACACTGAAGCCCTGAGTGAGTGGCCCAAGTCGGGAATCCCAGGCTCTTCTCTGATGAGATGGTTCTCGATATGGTCTCCCAGGGGTCACTGGAAACTTGCCCAGCCTCAGGCCCGAGTCAAGCTGAAAGATCTCTCAATATTCTTTCCCTGGGGTCCTGAGAGTTGGTGGAGGGTGGTGGCTTAGATACCAGGGTCCCCAGGGCCAATCTGATCACTTAAAGCGACCCTCTCTTCTTGGCAGTAAACCTAAGAAAACAGTTCAGTGGCCTATGGTTGCTTGGGGTGGACTCTTAAGTTTGCTACTTTAAAGCTAGGGTAGTTTGGGCAAATTATGTAATCACTCTGCCTCAGTTTCTTCATCTGTAAGCTGTGAATAAGAACAGGATCTCTTTCCCGGGATCGTGGTGAGAATGAAGTGCCTGATACATATAAATCAGTTGATAAATACTCATTTCAAGCTAGAACATTTACCAGATTGGTCTTTCTGCTGTCCAAAACTCAATCATCCTCCTAACCTTTCCTAGGAACTCTGAGAAATGGTTCTCCAAACATCATGAATAAGACACAGTGATGCATGCAGTAGTCTCTGTTCTTCAATATCTCCATAACTTCAAAAAACCATTTCTGTTTACTTTTACATAGGATATAATGAGTTTCTCTTCTCTATGTATTTTCACGTGAATGCTTTAAAACCAAAAGGTACAACAGAAGCTTTTTTTTTTTAAACAAAAGAAAAGTAAAAAAAATAAATTTTCTATATTGGTCCTCCACTTTGCTTTAAGGCTATGTGTTTACACTGTTCGTTCACAGGCAGCCCCACAGGCATAGACAAGACTGTTTTTGTTATGGGCCCAGAGAGACAAAAACACTTCCCAAAGCTTGGGCTTTTCAAGTGCACATGTTATAGGTTTAAATGAATGAAGCAAGATTACAGCCAAATATGGGCAGAGCATGCTGAGAAACCTCAATTATGATTGGCTCTTAACTTTGCCCCAAAAGAAGAACATTGTGGTTTAAATGTCGCAGGCCTAGGAAGTCTTGAAATCAACCGAAGGGGTTTTCACATTCATTCTTCATCATTCACATTGGGCCTGACATCGCTGCTATTGGTTACTGGAGAAGCTGAGCTGGTCTGAGCTGACCATTTTCAACCCTCATTTGGCAGAGCATAATTAGAGGAGAAGGCTTGCCCAGTGTCGGTGATATTCGAGCCCTGCCTGAGAGCTTTCAATCCCAGCACTGGATTGAATTTCCCTTTCTTTCCTGCCACACTGCCAATTTGTCCTGTTGTAAGCTGACTAGCCCAGACACTGTGAAAAGCAAGCTATGTTCAGCTGGTTTTAAAAGCGCCATTGAAAGCCCAGGGCTTGTAAAGGGATGCGTAGCTTCAGCTGACCCTCTGGGTGACTGCCGGGGACGATAAAATGCTTCACGGCTTCAGTTTTCACCAAGTGTTTTAAAACATTGGGGCTTGTTTCGGGCCGTGTGTAATTCTTTGTTATCGGTAACATAGCCATTCTTTTGACTCTTGTGATCAGATCACGAGTCTCTTGCACAACCAGCAAGGAGTTCTGTAAGCATGAAGACTATTAAGCTCCGGCTTGTTTCGTGAGCAACCTGGGGCGCAGGAGATAGCCATCTGGGAGAGGCCCAGCCGCTTCCCTATCAAACGCTTGCACATGCCACCAGCAGTCCTCTCTTCCAAGCCTTCAATAAACAGGAATTCAGTCTGAACCGTCCTCGGGCAGCTGACAATGCTATTATTCCCCGTGGAAAAACAATGACCAAGTCAGCTCTAGCCACAAACAGAAGGGAATCATCAGGCTTGGTTCCCCTCGCCCTGCCTGCTGCGCCATGTGTACAAAATAACCTCACAGTTCAACTTGAATGTTTTCCTTACGGTGAGAGCCAAGCACACACGTATGCACCTTCCTTGTTCGGAAATGTCAAAGCAGGGCGGGCCACCCTGCTAAAATCCCTGGCTTGAAGAGAGTATGGTTCGGGAAGACAGGGAATCTTTCGATGAAGTAGATGCCTTCTTCCAGCCTAATGTATTCCATGCTGGTGTTTTTGTTAAAGGTGACCCGTCCTGCTAAAGGGGTCCTTTCCTTCCTTTTAATCCCTGGGAAGCAGCCTCAGCTCCACACCTAACCAGTTTTCCTCTTGGACCTTTAAATCCCACATATGGAGCTGCTCTGTTCCTCCTTTGGTCATCCCACCCTTAGTACTAGGGATTGAATCTAGGGCCTTCACAATAAGCTAAATCTCCAACTTTTTTTTAACTTTGTGACAAGGTCTAGTTAACTTACAGAGCTAGGCTTGAACTTGCCATGCTCCTGCCTCAGCCTCCCAGTGTGCTGGGATTTTAGGCATGCACCACCATGTCTGGCTTACCCTGTCTTAAGATACTTCATGACCGTTATCAGCCTTCAATTCCAGGGATCCTTTGATAACAAAAATAAAGAAAACCTTAACTGATTATAAATTATTCTAGGCATTTTGGAAATCAGTTTGGTAATGTATTAACCCTAAAAAAGTTCAATTTGAGGATCATTTTTGGTTAATATTAAGAGATATAATAAAAAATATACAGACAGAAATGCATTGGAATGTTATCATGGAGAAAAATTATATACCTCATAAATGTCTCTCATCAGCAATTTAAATATACGTAGTATATTTTTAGAACAACCGTTGCAACTATTAATAATCCTGTTAGAGGAGAATGAGGGATATGGCTTAAAATTCACATAACTTGAAAAAAGAATACAGAATTCAATATCTCCAGAATGGCCTAGGTTTGTAAAAAGAAGAATATGTGGTTAAGAATATTAAGTAACTTGTTATCTCAGTGGTCTGGGAAGTTGAGGCAGGAGGATTGCAAATTCTAGTCCAGTCTGGGCAACTCAGTGACTTAGTGAGACCCTGTCTCAAAATTTTAAAAAAGGGCTGGGATATAGTTCAGTGCAAAGGCCCTGGGTTTAATCCCCAACAATACACACACACACACACACACACACACACACACACAGAATATATGTAGGAGCAGAGGGTCAGAAGTGAAAAATATTCGCAGCAACTTTTGGCTTGCTGAGATGAAGTTCATAAGGGTTTCATGTCTTTTTCCCCACTATTGCACTTTTCTATATTATTCAAATTCTCTGCAGTCACTGAGCATTGTTTTTGTAATGGAAAGGTTCATTTAGAAAAGTACTATCCCACGCAACCTGGCGGATCCTTCATTAATGGATAGCATGGAACCAAGGCAAAGGCTAGAGGAAAGGAAAATGTCAGGCTTGGTCCCATTGGACGGTCACCGTTCTTTTGTTTATTAAAAGATCATCATGGTTGGGTATAACAAGCACCATGCAAATGGCCACTGCTTTTATGTTCAGTTGTGTCCCAGGCACACTGAGATGGAGGTGGGCTGTGACAGCTCTCCTAACACTCTGGGGACATGGAAGTCCCCAGCTGCCAGGGCAGATCTGGACCCTGACCAGGCCAGGGCAACTGGTGTCCAGCAGAGACGGCCTTCTGTTTCTCCACTGCCTGCCATTCAGAGTATGTGCATGTGAGGGCTGTGCAGGGTGCAAGGTCAGGCCTAGGAGGGCCCTGACAGTGCCTATTTTGGGACTGTGGTCAAGACTAGAATATTCTTCTGTCTTCAGGAAATGGCTCACCTTGTGATCAGAACTTGACATCATTGACATCATCTGAGTAACGAGATCCTTGCCCCTAACAGAGGACCAGGCATGGAGGTGCATGCCTGAAACCCCAGCTGTCAAGAGGCTGAGGCAGGAGAATTGCAAATTCAAGCCCAGCCTGGAATACAGTTAGTTCAAGGCCAGCTTGTATTACATAGTAAGACCCTGTCTCAAAAGACAAATGAGCAAACAAACAATTACTGAGTAGGTGTCCATGGCAGTTAATGAGGAGAGAAGTTTCGGCAACAGTCCAGTGAACTAACTTGTGAGGTCAGGTGCGAACTTTCCTTGTGACTGTATTCTCTGAATCCTCTCTAACTACTCTTCTCTTGGTACTGGACTTGGCAGGACAGGCTGCAAACCCCCTGGCCTCATAAACCAACCCAGCCATGCCAATTCCATGGAGATGTCCAATTTGTCCCCAGGGCCTCGAGGGAGCAGCAGAGCCAGTCCTATGCAGTCTCCTGGCAGTTGTCCTGTGTCTGCATGCTAACAGAGAGAAACTACCTTTCTTCTACCTTGGACAGAACGGAAAACAAGGAAACCAGCAAAATACTGTGCAGCTATTCTCATGAGCTGTGGGGGACAGGAAGCCACTGGGGTTTGTCCCAAGCGTGTGATAGAAGGTAGTGGTTTCGGTGCAACAGTCAGGTAGGTTTGCAGCCGGAAGCGTTCAAACAAGACACAAGACACATCTGTGCTTGTGGCCAACCTAAGCATTGGCCAGACTCACACTGTTTGTATTTTCTTTGCCTGCAGTGTCTGAAAATACTATGCAAGGGGCGACCTACAAGGTCTGGCTGAGGCCAGGGTGCTGGACTTTTCTCAGCTCCCCTTAAAGAAGCCCCCCCCCATTTAGCCACTTGCCTTAAGGCATAGTCCCAGTGGCTTTTAAAGAGACCACTTAGAGAAGCAAAGTTCTTGCTCTGCTAAGGAAGCTGAGTGATGCCTTTTGGGAAACAAGGCTAAAAAGGAAGCCCTTTTAGCTGTCTTCTGTTATTAATCTGCTCTCAATAGCAAACTATGGTATTTATTACTACTGACCAAGCATTAACGGAAGGTTTGAAAGGCCCCAATATCACATCTAAGATGCCCAGACTCCTGGGAACCACCCTTTCAGCTTCCAGTGATTTGGGGTTGGGCACTTTTTTTTGCCTTAAGACGCAGATTAAGTCCAAAATGTAGACTGCATGCTCACGAACTTTGCAAGCTGCTCACCCTTCCATTAGGAGGAAAAAGCAAACAAACCCAAAACCTCTTACAGCATTAATTTCAACGACAGCCACGCTGCAAGATTTCAAGATGATATGTCTAGCACAAGAGTGCTGTACGGGCACGGGAAACTTTGTAAACAGTTATTTATTTCCCTATTGAGGTTTTTACCCCTAAATTTGAGACAAAGATTTGGCAAAGGAAGTAGAACTGAGTCGCAAGATCTCAGATTGTTCTTTCATTTTCTCTATTCCTCATCCTCAAAGTCACATACCTCAATAAACAACCCAAGAGACACTTCAAAATGGCCACTGTCAAGCCACAGCCACCATGACAACCTCTCTTAAAACCCACTAGTGGTCTTCTAAACCTCCATTTTTTATCAGCATATTAATTTTGCTTCTCTACTCTTGCTGAAAGGAAAAGACATCAACAGACATGGTGGTACCTGGCTGAAATCTCAGCTCTCTGGGAAGCTGAGGCAGGAGGAACACAAATTAAGAGTCCAGCCTAGACTACCTGGTAACTTTTTGAGACTGCGTCTGAAAATTTAAAACAAAAGAATGGGAATGAAGTTCAGTGGGAAGGCAAGAAGGCACTGGGTTCCATCCCTAGTACTAGAGAGAGAGCGAGAGTGAGAGAGAGAGAGAGAGAGAGAGAAAGAGGGAGAGAAGGGGAGAGAGAGAGGGGGGGAAATGAAATCAGCAAAAGAACAAATAAATAAAATAGGCTTAGAATTCATAGCTTCTTATGTCCCATCAAGCTTAGAAAGACAGAAAAAAAAGGCAAGACCAAGACTTCAGTAATGCAAAAACCATAAAATCATTTCTAAAATAATTGCAGCTAAAAGAAAGAACCTATCCGGCCACATGCTCTGGGTTGGAATGTGTGGGAGGGAAGCTGGTAGCCAGTCAAGCAGATTCTGCCTTCCTCAGAGCCCTTCCGGGCATGGTGCGGGCTGCATCCTTCTCTGCAAGGGGCCTGCGTGCTCCATGGCTCATCTTCCTGCGAGGACTTGCGGCAGAGGAAACAACATGCAATCACGTTGTTTGCTCCATGTTTCTGTGCTTTTGTCCCATGTCTTCCTATTTCAGCATTCAACAGGCTCTCATAAAGCAAACACCAGACAGTGGTACACTGGCCTGCCAGGAAAACTTCTTTGCCTAGAGATTTGCTTGGAGAATTCTAAATTGCTGAACATTAACATTCTGGCTGATATTAAAATAGAGGTACAGTACTGTGATTGGGTGAGAGTAAGGAGTCTTAAGACAAAATTGACAGTGAAATGATCTATGATTATATAAATGGCCAACCCCAGCCATTACAGAACACCAAGTAGATTTAGAGGCAGGAGAAATCATCAGTTCCTTGCTGTAGATGTCCTGGTCTCCTTTATTCCAATAGAGAAAGGAGGGTCTTAATTATTTGCAGATTAATTAATCTATAGCAGATTCCAGTAAATAGTATTCTTTTTCTCTGTGGGGTTAAAGCAATTGCTTCTCAACTCGTAGGATTTTCTAAAGAGAGACATTGGAAGGCTCGGTGGAAATCTCACGGTCAGCCTGTACTTAACTACTTTTGTGTTATTGTTTCTTTAGTTGAAAGTGACCTTGGAGGTTATAACCTAGCACCTTTGTTTTACAGATAAAAAACTGAAGACCAAGGTCACAAGGATAAGTGTGGATATCCATAGTCCTAAAGTCCCAAATTTCCCTAGGATCTCAATTAGTGCTCTCTGCACAAAACTCTTGAGTCTATGGGTTGGACTTCCTTGTCAATATTCTCTGAGGATCTACGGCTTCATATTTCAATGATATCATTAAGTTTCCTGCTAGAAATAACAACCAAAGCTGTTTCCTGTCCTGCCCAACAAATCGAAAGAGCAACAAACTTAAGACAAACAGACATTGCTTTATTGGGCTTGAAATTTTCCTTAAATCACTCATTGCTTTGCAACTAAAGAAAGTTTTAGCGTGCATTGTGGCCTATTCCCTTTAAACTGTGGAGCAGCAAACAACCAAGATAGCTCTTTTTAAAAAAGATTTCTCTCTGCTTTTCTCTTCACTTATCATTTCAACAAATCTAGCTAAAAGACACTAAGGCCACTATAAATTTTTATTATCACTGCTATTTCAATAATTTCACTGACTAGACTCTGGAGAATGGCAGAAAATTGCAGTGAAACATATTCAAGGAGATTGCTTGCAGTCATGTACTTAAAAAGGTCATGCTTACATTTATTCAATGATTTTCTTTGGGGTGGGGAAGAGGAAGGAGAAACTATCGCTAACCAAGTTGCTTGCTTTTTGTTTTGTCAGACTATTATTGGTTGGTTAATTCTATCAATGGGGGAATGTTTCAAATGGGTTTATATTTAGGGCATGTGGTAGGATGAGGATTTCTTAACACGGGCACTGGTGGCACTGGTAGGGTCTGATAATTCTGTATGATGGAGGACTATCCTGTGCATGGTAGCATAGTTAGCAGTAACTCCAGCATCTATCCACTCAGAGGTGGCAATCAAAAACGTTTCTAGACATTGCATAAGTTCGAGCTGCCAGTTTGTTCCTGTACCTCCTAATTCGGGAAGCACCGTATTGAGGTGATTTGGAACCTCCTAAAGAAGTTTCACGCTATGTTGTTCAAGCTCTCAGCAAAATTGGTTTCTCTGGATATTTTTTGCTTGATTTTTGCTCCAAGAACATCTGAGAAGCCCTAAACAGTCATGCCTGCCTCACACTGACACCAGGCCTCCATCCAGCCCTACCAGAGCACACATTTGAAAGGGCTTATGTTAATCGAGGAAAGCATTCACATCAACTCGCTTTACACCAAATTAAGAGGAGTCAGTTTTTCTTTTGCTATCAGGCAAAATCTTGCTACATGTTGCAAGACGCTGGTGTGCATGTAAGTCTTAACCCTCTGACTCTGCCTCAGAAATGCAGCGGTTTCCCCTGTGGCCAAGAACAGAGCGCAGTCAGTCACTAATAGTGGGTTGTGCTGCTTTTGTATTCTCTGAAATTCTAGCAGTCACACATCCCCCCCCCCAAAAGCCTCAATCCCCTCTGCTTCTGCAGCTTTGTTTCCTCAAATGGAATCCACATGAGTGGTGTGTCCCGGCTGACGCCAGAAGAATGGAATGCGTCTTGGGGAAGCATTTCCCTGAGCAGAATGGGAGAACGGTAAGGGACCCACATCAATCCTTCTGTAGCCAAAGGTGGAGCTTTCTTCTCAAGAGCCCCCCTCCCCACTTCTGCAGTCAGTCGTAGATACCTAATACATTCTGTTACTCCGCTAATCTCCTGACACTTGGAATAAACAGAAGCACATTTTGTCCTGAATGCAAATATCAAGGGAAGGGCTAGAGCATTTCCTGCTTTTGCATTCTTTTGCTTTGCACCAGAGAACAAAATCGGTAGCCACTATATAGATCCAAATGAACAGATACCCCATCTGCAAAATGCAATCGCTTTGTGCTCATGAGGCTATTTTCTAATCCCAGAGCCCCTTTGTGCAAAGCCCATGTGCAAGAGTCTGCGGCCTGAAAGCAACTTCCTGTTCCAGTACAAAAATATTTCAGGCCGTGATCTATTTCTAAATTCCTGTCCTTTCTTTTTTTCTGTGTTCCTTTTTTTTTCCTTCTTCTTCTTACTTTCACTCCCCTTGTGATAGATCCAGTTGTTGCCTTTAAAAGCTAGTATGTGTGCTCTTTGGACCACCCTCAATCAATGTGGAGGCCTTGCAAACATTGAATAAAGAAGCATGTTATATTGCCCCACCCCCACCCTGTTCCACCCTCAATAAAGCTTTGGAACAACTCAGATAGACCCTGGATAAAAGCCAATAATGCTTTTTTTTAGTTACTTTCTTCCCACGGAAAATGTTTTACACTTCTACCGCCTTTTACAATTAATAACTTGCAACCCAGAGTACCTCCTCCAAGTTCAAAGCTCAAGTGACTCGTGATAAAGGAGATAGGTTTTAACTTCAGGCCAAATGATTTTATGCCTCCATGGGATATAAATATTGGCAGAGAATAAAAGAGCCATAAAATCATTTTCCTATTAGATTTGAGGCTTCATTTTCTATGGCTATTTCCTTCAGAATCCACTTAATTGAGTTTGTTTGAATATGTAATTCTTCACTATTTGATTTTGTAGACTTTATTTTGTAATCAACACAAATCAGGCTCAGACTGTAGAGACTTATTAAAATCCTTTCCTTGGTGGAGCTACATTCTAATGGTTGGGGGAGAGAGGAGACAGAGAATAAATAAGTAAAGGTACATAGTTCGTTGGAAGGGAACATGGCAAGTACAGTGGAATACCGGATATGCTACTTGGGAGCACTGCGACTGGGGATAGAATATTGAGGACAGGCTTTCTTGGGAGGTGACAGTTGACTAGATTTAGGGAGGTTCAGGAGTGAGTGTCATGGTTCCTGGAGACAAGTATCTTCAGGCAGAAGGAGAAGCAATGCGAAAGGGGGTGAAGTTGTGTGCTTGGTGCATAAGAGGGGCCACATGAGGAGGGAATAAGGAGATCAGAAGCGACAAGGCCAGGAAGCACCAGGGCCACATGCTGCAGCACTTGCCAGGCCTCTGCAAGGGCTCAGCTTCTGCTCTCTGGGCAATGGGCAGCCACTGCAAGGCTTTAATTAATTCATCATTTTTAAGCTGAAGTGAGTTTTGCATAGTGTATTAGTCAGCTTTCTTGTCCCTAAGGATAATATCTGACATACACAATTTAAGGGCGGCAGGGTTAATTTGGCTCACGTTTTCAGTGAGCCAAATCCATGGTCAGCTGGTTCCAAGGTGGAAACATCACGACAGAAGGGCGAGCCAGGGGTAAGATGTTCAAACCACAGCAGCCAGGAAGTGGTGGGGGTTGGGGCAGGCACAAGAATATACCCTCAGTGTCATGTCCCACTGGCCTTCCTCTTCTGCCCAAGCCTCACCTCCTCACCCCACATTCAAATACTATGAACTCGGCAATAGATTAATCCACAGATGAGAACACAGCCTTGTGATCCAATCACATTCTGAAAGCCTCATCTCTGAATGCATGACCTTTGGGGAGACATTTTAGATCAAACGATAATGCATAACATAAAATTTACCATTTTGAAGTAAACAACTCAGTAGCATGTAGTACATTCACAATGTTGGACAACTCTGTATCTCGTTAGCTCCACGATATTTTCCTCACCTCAAAGTGAAATCCCACACCTACTGACTCATTCTCCCTCTTCGCTTCCCCCCAGTCCCTGGCAACCAGCAATCTTCTTTCTGTCTCTATGGATTTGGGACATTTCACATATGTGGAATCATATAACATGCGACCTTTTGTGACTGGCCTCTCTACTATCATATTGTGGTATATATCTGTTCCTCATTCTTTTTTAGGACTGTGGAACATCCCATTGTATGGATATAGCACAATTTGTTTACCCTGATTTGGGGTATGACTTCCTGGCTATTGTCAATAGAGCTGGTATAGTTTTTACAGGAGACATGATCTCACTTCCATTCTATATAATACATACATGTTATTTTATGAGTAATCTACTAGCCCAAATCAGTAAATTCACTTCAAAATAGCAAACATCAATAAGCAAATAAATAAATGTTTGTCCCATTGGACTCATTGAACTCATCCATCTGTCATGCACCACCTATTTGGCTGCTTAAAGGGTCATCTGCTAGCTGGGAGTGGTGACACACACCTGTAATCCCAGCTACTCAGAAGGTGGAGGTGGAAGGAGCTCAAATTCAAGTCTGCCCTAGGCAATTTAATGAGACCATATCTCAAAATAAAATTTTTTTAAAGACTGGGAATGTAGCTCAGTTAGTACAGCATTTGCCTAACAAGTGCAAGGCCCTGAGTTCCATTCCCAATTCTGCCAAAGCAAGCAAGCAAACAGAGCTCCCAAAACAAACAAACAAACAAACAAAATTCTATCTTGGCCAGAGCCACTCCCTAACATTCTATAATTTTATTACTTCTATTGATGATTAAAAGCCAGTCAGATGCTAAATATGAGAAAGTACTCATTATCTAAAGAATAAATATTTCTCAAAGTTTACATAGGGATTTCTTAAGAAAATAGGAACAATTAAAAATGGAAATTCTCCAACTGAAGGGAGAAATCATTTTTGCTTTAAAAATGCAAAGGAGCTAAGTGTAGTGTGACATGCTGGATTGGATCCCCAAAGAGGAAAAGGACCACCCGTGGGTCCTGAGCTTCCCTTTCAGGGCAGCCCAGACTCAGGTTCCCATCAGTTGGGCTTATTCTGTCTCCACCATCAAATGGCATCCCAGGTGACAGAGATGCACCTAGGATGCAGACAGAGAGCACATAATAATGATGCTTTTCCTTCTACCACAAGGCAGCTATGACAACACAGTGGGACCAAGAGGCAAGCACTCGGTACCTAGTAAGGCAATTGCCACGCAGCCAAATGTCTGCCACTCCAAGACACAGAAACTGTTAGATAAAGAAAAGGAGAGGTGTGACAGGTGACTCCCTCTCCCTATTCTGTGTGAGCTGTGAATTCCAAGGCCTGAACTCCAGCACTCCCCTCTCCCAACAGGAAACCTCCCGCCCCTGCCATTACTCTACAGGAACTCAGGGCTGAGGCACAAAGACTAGGGGAGGGATCTCCAGCCCTAGTGGGCTGCCTCTCCATTAGCTCTGCAAAGCAAGGTACAGCTCTGTGACTCCCAGAACAACCTGAATTTGGAGCTGGAAGAGGTGGTGGGAGGCTGAAAGGAGAGGAACAGAGAGGAAGAGAGAAGTCCCCCAACATCTCTATCCAGGAGCAGTTGGCGATAATACCAGCCAGGCTTCAAGTGGACAAGTACACCCCTCAGCATGATGTCCAGCCCCAACAGTGATGCCCTCTTGTCTGGATGGAGGACAGAGGGTGGGGGAAGGGGGAAGGGATGGGACTGTAGGCTGGTGTTGGGTTTAGGGGCCCCAGATTTACCATCCACCCGCACAACCTCAGATGAAAAGGGATTCTCCAAGGAGATGGAGTTAAGGCAGAGCTTGCTCCAAGGGTCTCCTTCCTAATTCCCTCGATTTGAAAGCGGAAGAGTTGCTTAAGAAGAGATTCTCTTCTAAGGCTAGGTTGAAGTTTGCAAAACACAGTTGCCTGCACCGGCCCAGAATCCAAGCCACCCACACTACCCTGACACAGTTTGGGTGAAATGTGGCTCTGAGAAGTTCAAATACATTGGCTCAACTAACCAAAATAAAATCAGTTTTCCTGTACCTCTCACTTCGGCCCATGCTGTGTCCTATGCCTGCAACAGGGTTCCCCATGCACTTTCCATCTCCACTCCCCCTAGCTTGGGTCCTGCCAGTCTTGGCTTTTGTATCAGCTCCTCAGGGTAGGTTTCTCCCTCCCTCAGACACCCAACTAGATCTGGTGCCCATGCTGAACATCCTGTACTTACTCGCCTTTCTGGAAGCCTCTATTATGTTGTATTTTAATATCATACCTGCACCAGTACCTGAGAAGAAGTGGAAAGGTATTCAGTGAATTTGGGGGGATAGATGGATGAATGGATAAATGGATGGATGGATGGATGGATGGATGGATGCAGGCATGGTGAGATGAATGGAAAGATTCAGAGATAGATGGATGAATGAGATTACAAAAAGTGAAACCCTTATGTGTGTGTATAAACATGTCCCCTTAGATTTGAGTTTCATGATTTATCACAGAACAATATTATTTATCTTCAGTCTTATACCTATGAAATGACTTGTCTAAGTCAACAGTGATTAAGTCGTGTACTAGTCCATGGAGGTATTATTATGGTGCTAAGTCTGGAATCAGCAACATTAATTCTATGGAGAATATATGTTAAATGTAAAAATACAGTATTTTACAGTTAGAAACTTGCATATTCCTTTGTTTGAACGTCATTATCTTACAAATGAGGAAACCAAAGCCAGAAGAGGGTAAGTAACTTGTTAAAGGCCACATATCTGCTAAGCAAGGGTCAGTACTGGAATCTAGATTTTTTTAGATGATAAACTCAGTACCTTCTTTACCATATCACAATGGTGATTGGTTTATAACGAATTCTTAGAACACAGTATATTTATACGTTGGGCTGCCTTGTGTTTGTAAAACCCCTCATGCCTGGCTTTCTTGGGATTATTGCTATTGCAAGCATCCTGTGTCAGTTTTAGAGTATAGGGTCTCGTGCTGAGAAGGAAGTAGCTCTGAGGTCAAATTACCTGGGTTCATATTCTAGCCATGTGCCCTTTGGCGAGTCACATAGCCTCTCTGTGCTCCCATTTATCAACTGCAATGTTAATGTAATGATTTTTCACTCAGAGAACTGCTGTAAGGATTAAATTATTTACTACATGTAGTCATTGGGAGTGTGTCTGAGTCATACTAAGTGCAGACAAATGTCAGTTTAAATGATCTCAGTTTAGAAATCAGGTTACTACATATATATGAGATCATTCATTATTAGCCCACATGAACTGAGGAAAGTAGTAACTAGCAAGGGTCATAAGAAGTTTTATTGGGCACTGGTAATGATATTTTTCCTGATCTGGTAACTAGTTATGTGGTCTGTAAAACTTCATAAAAATCTTTCAAGTCAACCCCGTGTTTAAGTTTCAAGCACTGCAAAGGATTTCAGCTTTGACCCTTCTTGTAAACTGACAACCTAGCTTTCCACAATTTTAGGGCTGCTGGCTGAAAACATGAAACTCCTGAATCAGAGACAAAGGACATTATTACTCCAAGCACCAAGGCCAACATGTTCATAGTGTCAGTTCTCTTGTTCCCTAAGTCCAATGAGTGAAAATGTGAAGTCCAGTTGGAAGCACCAATGCAGTATATTTATATCATAGCTAAAGAGCCTAAAGAATAGGGACTCCATATATTTTTAAGTGCACAATAAATCCATGTGAGCTTTGTCCTGGAGAGAGCCATTACCTTTGTTTCATTTAACTAGCTTTATTATACGTTTTACACTAGGTTGAACTTTGCTTTAGGGGAAGACCTTACTCCCGTTTTTCCAGGCTTTTTATTATGTGAATATCTTTGAAAAGAACGTTCTGATAAAATGGGGTTGGTGCTTTTGGTCACAAGATGCTGTTTGTTTTTCTGTTTGTTTTGTTTTTGAGACAGGGTCTCGCTATGTAGTTCAGGCTGACCTTGAACTCATCATGTAGCCCAGGCTGGCCTCGAGCTCTTGGCAATTCTCCTGCCTCAGCGTCCAAAATTCTGGGATTACAAAATATGCAGGAAGGTGAACACCAGGGAGAATGATGGCTCAACAGTATGTACACTGTTCTGATGTATGTCATAGTCCAAGGAGAATCAGTTTAGAAGTGCTACATTTAAAAGTATGTTAAGATATAGTCAAATACTTTTGGAAAATCTAGGACAACCTGATTTCTTTACCACTAAACTTATCAGAACCTTTCCCATGCTAATGTGTGTCATGAATTTTCAGAAAAAGGAACACAGTTTGCAGTTGTTTCTCAACATTCAGTGGTTCTCAAACCCTTCCTACACATATATAGAAACTAACTGATGGCTGAGGATGTAGGTCAAGGATAGAGCATTTGTCTAGCATGAGCGAGTCCCTTGATTCAATCTCTCAACACTGAAAAAAAACAAGAATTACCTTGACAAGGTGCTAGTTAAATGCAAATGAAGATCCAAAGGCTTTGCAGTGGGAGAAGAGACTCTGCATTTCCAACAAGCTGAAAATCAGTTGAACATGATTTTCCACAATGTAGGACACCTAAGAATGAGGCTCTGAATGAGTAGAGGATGGAGACGATTCAAGTGGCTGCTGGAAATTTCTCCAAGCTTCATAGAACATGGGGCGCTCAGGCTACCCTAACCCTAATGGGCGAGGGCAATGGCCAGAAAGCTGACTCCGTGGATCTTCCACAGATCCCTAGGCCAGGGACCATCAAGAGTAGATCAGAAATGACTAATCTGTACCTAGTTCCATGCTTATCATTCTCAAAATTCCAGATCAACCCCCAGAAGCTTTGGGGAACCCTTCTGATTTCTGGACCTCTTTGAGACCAGTGAACTGAGGATCCCCTGGGATGAGACATGCATCAGTAGGTGTGAAAATCTCCCCCCAGGCCCTGATGGGAACTGTCACTCTTCAATTTCTGACAGACTTCAGAAAAGGAAGTGAAAGTCCTAGCCAAGAGTTGATGGAGCATAATCACCAAGGTACACTTGTTTCCTCTCTTCTGCATCTCTAGTTCTGCTACTAAGAGTTCCCACATTTCAAGAACAGAGAATGCAAGAGCAGGACTCGTTGCCTTCTAGATGTCACCACATCTCATCACTCTAGAGCTCACGTAAGGGGAAAAAAACCCCAGAAAACTAATGAGTAGGACTTTAGAGGAATCTTGACCAGAGTGAATTTATCTCATCTTTACCATAAGCTGAGCATTGTGTGATCTCAGTGACTGTGATGGATAAAGGGATTCTGCAGATCATCCAGTGCAGTTAAGATTTCTGGGTTTGTGTGATCGCTTTCTGCATTTACCAGCCATGGCATCAAGTTGGGGGCATTACTACCCCACTAATCTTAGTTGTTTCACACAGAAAATGGAGAAATTTGCAAAGTTCATAGCATTTCAAGGAGCATTAATAATTCATGTGAAGAACTTCACACAGCATCCCATGCATACTAAATCTCCATGAAGACCATCTATTTTTATGTTGAGCCCATTTCATGCCAATACTGTGTACGATGCATACTTTTTTTAACTCATCTTCAATGAGGCATCTAAATTGAGATGGAATGTTTAGAAACTTTTATTTAACAGAGTAACTATTTGTTTATTGAATCTAATAATAAAACTCTATTTTGTCTTTTTGAGACAGGCTTTCACTATGCAATTCAGGCTGGCCTTGAGCTCTCAGAGATCTTCCTGCCTCAGCCTCTGAAGTGCTAGGATTACAGGCATGTGCCACCATACCCAGCCTTGAGTGTAATAATAAAAACCTTGGGCTTTGCATTTTGTATGTTTTTATTAAATGTTTGAATTGAATTTATTGAACTTTTGCATTTTTAATGTTTTTACTGAATTTTTGAAAATGAATTTTGGAATAATTCATTTTATTTCATTGTATGAGACTATTTAGTCCACGAGGTTATAGTTGTATGCCTTTTTAAAATTTCATTTCTTAATAACTCACATTTACTTTATTTTATGAAAGTATTTCTCCTTGTTAGATTGGAGATTAAAATAGTGAAATCATAGAAAGAATTTGAGAATAATTAATTTAAAGAAAAATTTATCCTTGTCATGGAAATTCATTGTATTTGTCTTATTTTTAATTCTATATAACAAACAGCTACAAATCTAGTGACTCAAAATGATACTTGTTTATCATCTCACAGTTTCTGTGGGTCAGGAACCTGGATGTGGGTTACAGCCCTCTCTGGAGCTTGATTGTTGACAGAATTCAGGTCCTCGGGGCTGTAAGACTGGTACCCTTGCCGGCAATTCCTTGTTATATGGCCCTTTTACAACACACAAGCGTACTTATTCAAGATCACCAAGGGAGAGTTTATAAGAATCTTTCACGATGCAATCAAGGGCGAGACATCCCACCACTCTGACCATATCCTATTGTCTATAAATAATTCTCTAATTCTCTGGGACTCAAGGGTATAGGATTATCCAAGGATGTGTCTCCCTGGGGGATGACCTTAGGATGTGTCCACTACATTATCTTACAAATAATCTTAGTTTAGTGGAGTGATTTTCCAATAGGAAGCCACCAATCACCATATAAATGAAATTTAGTGGCAAAACCCATGTATACACTTGGAAGGAACAGACTTAAAAAAATCATAGGAAAGTTAGATAGTTTGATGCTCATATAACATCAGACATAAGAAGTCAATCAATGAATTAGTCCTTTGAAACTGCAATGGCATAATTTTTAAATACTACATCACAGGGAACTGTTATTTTTTGTTTGTACCTTTTGGTTGCTGATGCCTCTGACAAATTGATGTGCATAATACATTTTTTACAATTATTTCTGAGAAATACAAAGTCCAACATAATTGTCCTTGAAGTGAGATATTTAATTATATAAAAGCAAATCACCATGTTAAAGGAAATTCCCAATAAAGACCTACTTATCCCCATAATTCCATGAAATATAAAGCAGTAGCAGTGAATATTGCTCAATAAACTTTTAGACTTCACTGGTTTTTATAAACGATGGATTAATTTTTAGAAAAATTTTGAAAAGCCCAGTTCTCTACCTGAGTCCATGTAGAAAACTCACAAAGACCCTAGCCTAGTTCGTGTGCTGCTGGAGTAGTATCCACATGGGATGATTTTCACTTTGCAGAAAACCTAGGTGGGTGAAAGAATGGGTGAGCATTTTTGCTTACATAGAAGGGGTACCTAACACCTTCTGGGACTTTTCAAAAGTACTTTATATATAAATATCAAATGAATGAGTGTGTGAATGATTAAAGAAGTGAACGAGATACATGTTACTTCCAAGGAGAGCAAGTCATCAGTAATGGGGTGCCTCTCAGCCAATAGACAGTTTTGCAAGAAAAGTGACTTGGTCAATGATGGCACTGCTATGGATTGATGTTTGCCCCTTCCGAAACTCACATTGAAACCAATTTCCATGTAACAGTATTACTGTTCGGAGACAATTAGGCCATGGAGGCTGTGCTTTCTTAAAGGAATTGATGTTGTTGTCACGGGAGTGGGTTGGTTATGAAAGAGCTAATTTGCTCACCCACCTCCTACTCTTTTGCCATGTGAGGATATAGAGAAAGAAGCAATCCAGTTTCCATCTTGGAAGTGGAGACAAAACTAGGCCCTTATCAGACACCAGACCTTCTGGCACCTTTAATTTGGACTTCTAAGCCTTCAAAACTATGAGAAATAATGTTTTTTTCAAGTTACTCAGTCACAAGTATTCTATTATAGCAGCACACACAAATGAACTAAACCAGACACCTAAATTTTAAAGAGTTTTAATGGGAACAAAAAGAGGGGATTATAAAGAAACACGTAAAGGTTGCTTTATGGGCAATCAAAGACCACATAATGTTATCTGTATGACCCTTAACTATGCCTTTAATAAAGTTATGCCTTTATATATATAGTACAAGGCTACAGTGCTTGGTTTAATTACTCCCAAGTACCACCCTCTCAACTGCTGGAAATGTATCTTTCTACTGGGACACCTGGCCAGAAGTTGTCCCTTTGAGGAGCCTTTACATCTTATTTCTAACAGGCTAATGCAAGGGCCTTTCAAATTCTTTTGGGATGTTTTGTAGAGCCCATGTTTCACAAAATCACCACGTAAGATCCCTAGACCGAAGGGCTGTTATTTGGAGAAGGGAGATGACAAAGAATAATGAGCAACAGTGGAGCTCTAGGAGATATCTCAGGAAGGGCGTGGTGGAAGGATTCTCTAGTTAGACCACTTACATGGCAGCAGGTAGCATTAGTGACTTGTTTATTATAGTAGGTCACCAATGGTTGAGAAGGGGACAAAGGAAGAAAGAACACAAACATGGTCTGATTTTTGGAGGTTTCTTTTCATTATTTTCTATTAGTACATGTTTGTAGTACATAATGACCACATTTCTCATGGGAAATGGTACATGTATATAATGTATCTTAATTCATTTTTCATCTCCTCCCCCTCTCCTCTTTCCCTCTCCCTCCATCTCCTGGTCCCCTTCCCATTTGCAGGAGATTTATCTCCCTACTTTGTAGTATCTTTGATTTTGCTCTTTATTCATATTTCTCATATAAGAGAAATCATGGAATATTTGAGTTTGTGTGTCTGATTTATTTCACTTAAATTATGGTCTCAAGGTGCATCCATTTTCCTACATGTGATTCAAGTTTGTCCTTCTTTATGGCAGAATAGTACTCCATCATGTTTAAAGAGCACATTTTCTTTACCCATTCATCTGTTGATACATGTATTGACTACTTCCAAAATTTAGCTATTACAAATCGTGCCACTACAAATATGGGTATGCATGTATTACTGCACTATGATGTCTTTAACTCTTTCAGAAAGATACCTAGAAGAGGAAAAGTCAGGTCAAATGGAATTTCAAGTTTAAGTTTATTGAGGAATCCCCACACACTGATTTCCATAATGGTTGTTCTAGTTTATATTTCTACCAACATTGTAGAAGGTTTCCTTTTCCCTCACAGCTACTCAAGCATCTGTTATTATTTGATTTCTTAATGATAGCCTTTCCTTCTGGAGTATGATAGAATCTCAGTGTTGTTTTAATTTGCATTTCTCTAATGGCCAGGAATGTTGAACATTTTGTCATGTATTTATTGGTCATTTGTACTTCTGAGAAGTATCTGTTTATTTTATTTGTCCACTTTTTGATTGAGTCTTTTATTTTGGAAAGCCTGTTTTTTATTGTTTTTTACTTTTAGTTCTTATATATTTTAATATTAGTTTCCTATCCAAGGAATAGCTGACAGAATCTTTTTCTCATTCTGTGATCTGTCTCCACTCTATTGGCTGTTTCTTTGCTGTGCAGAAACTTTTTAAGTCGAGCTGATTCCCTTTGTTGATTCTTGGTATTATTTCTTCTGTGATTGAGGTTCTGTTCAGAAAGTCTTTGTCTCTGTGTTTTGCTTTAAGAGTTTTGCCTGTTTTTATCTTGCAGCAGGCTAAGTGTTTCTGTTTTAACATTTAGCTCTTTGGTGAGAGATAAGATTCCATTTGCTGTTTGTGGATAGCCAGTTTTCCTGGCATCATTTGTTAAAAAGGCTACCTTTCCTTCAATATAAACTTTTGTCCTTTTTGTCAAAGATCCTGCAGTAGAATGTACCTGGAGTTGTTTCTGTATCCTTTCTTCTTTTCCATTGATCCATGTCTTTTTTTTTTCTCCTGCCAATACCACACTGTTTTTATCACTATAGTTTTGTAGTATAACTTGAATCTGGGATTATGATGCCTCCTGCTTTGCTCTTATTGCTCAGGATTGCTTTTGTTATTCTGGTTCTCTTCTGGTCCCATATGAATTTCATGATTGTTTTTTCCAGTTTTGTGAAGGATACTACTGGTATTTTGATTGGAATTGCATTACATCTGTATATCAGTTTTCTTAACTTGGTCATTTTGACAATATTGGTTCTTGTGCAGAAATGGGATAGCTCTCCATTTCCTTATATCTTCTTTGATCTCCTTTTTCAGAGTATTATTGTTTTCATTGTAGAGGTCTTTCACTTCCTTAGTTGGGTTAATTTCTAAGTATTTAATTTTTCTTGATGTTACTATGATTGGTGCTGTTGTCCTAATTTCCTTTCCCATGAGCCAATTATTGGTGTACTGGAATGCTATTGGTGTTGCAGTGTTGATTTCCTATCCTGTTATGCTACTGAAATTGGTTGATTGTAGGAATCTTTTGGTGGAATTTTTTGGCTCTTCTGTATAGAGGTCATGTCATTTGCAAGTAATGATAATGTGAACTCTTCTTGTCTTATCTATATTCTTTTTATTTCTTGCTCTTGCCTGATTGCTTTGGCTAATATTTCAAGAACTACATTAAATCACAGCTTGATTTTTCTATCTGCCTTCTCCTGTTCTTGAATCTCTGAGAAGAAAAACATGAGGACTTTAAGGCTACTGATCTTTATAGGTTGGGGACCCAGACAGATTAACAAAAGGCTGAATTCAACTCTTTAGAGCAGCATTTTCTATTGGAAATAAAATTCAAGCTACAAGAATGAGCCACATCTATAATTTAAAAGTTCTAACAAATTTTAAATTTGTCTAGTAACTACATTATAACAAGTATAAACAGGTGAGATCAATGTAATGTATTTTATTTGACCAGTATATCTGAAATACTACCATCTCAACATATAAGCAAAATAGAGATTATTAGATAGTTCATATTCTTCTTTTATACTGAGGTATCAAGATGAAGTGTGTATTTCATGCTCACAGAGCATCTGAACTTAGATTTGGCACATTTCAGTTTCTTGATAGCCCTGTATGGTATTGGTTATTGTACAGGGAAGGGCAGATACAGAAAACATTGACAAATTCTTGGCTAACAGCAGATATTCAAGGTCATATGTGGGTAAGGTCGCTATATGTCTAAAACACTGGTGAATAAATCCAAAAATCTGGAATATTCCTCCTGATTGTTTATAAAAATATAGCCATCAATATAGTCATCAAGTACTTTACTCAAGAAGAGAATTGCCTACAAGGAAATTAAATATCATCAAAATATAAAGACACATTGTGCATGCTTATATAAAATAGTTTCTGGGCTCTTAGCCTAGAAATACAGAAAAAAGTTATATATATATATATATATATATATATATATATATATCCTTAATTTGCAAGCTATGATTGCATTTGGAAAAATGAAGTAATAATCCATGTCACCAAGTCAGTGCAGTGAGATGGCAATAGTTAATGTCGTGCTTTATGAGTGGAGAACTCCGCAGGGCTTTCTCAGGGGCACACATGTCAAACATTGTCACACTTCATACACACACACACACACACACACACACACACAATTTTTGGCAGTACTGGGGATTGAACCCACAGCCTTTTTTGTTTTTTGTTTTTGTTTTCTGAGACAGGGTCTTGCTGTGCATTTCAGGCTGGGCTTAAACTCACTACATAGCCCAGGCTGTCCTCAAACTCACAGTGATTCTCCTGCCTCAGGTTTCATAGTGCTAGGATTAGAAGCCTGTGCCATCTCACTTAGTGGGAACCCAGATCCTTTGCACTTAACTACATTCCTCCCCCCACTTTTTTTTTTTCTTGAGGTAAGACTTGCTAAATAATCCAGGTAGAATTTGAACTTGAGATCTTGCCTCAGTCTCTCAAAGTACTAGGGTTACAGGCACATGCTACTATGCTTGACTCACACTATATGTTTTTAGCAAGATACTGTTTGTTTTTATAAAACTGTATCAGCCAGGCATGGTGGTATATGCCTGTAATTCCAGGAGGCAGGAGGCTCACTGTGAGTTTGAGGCCAGCTTGGGCCACATAATGAGTTCATGACCAGTCTAAATAATATGGTAAGACCCTGTCTCAAAAAATAAAAAAAAAACATATCACAGTGACATACAATGGGGTTAGTAATTTTACTTTTAAAGAACTCATATTTTTTAATTTCTTGGACTAACTTCTACTGGTGTTGCTTTGTTTTATTTTGTTTTTCCTTTGCAGTACTGAAGATTGAATCCAGAGAATGCTGAGCTACATTCCTGGCCCTTTTTATAATATACTTTGAGTTTTGAGGCAGAATCCTGCTCGGCTGGCCAGGCTGACCTCTGACTTGTGATTCTCCTGCCTCAGCCTTCCCAGCAGCTGGATTGCAGATATGTACCAATACACCCAGATCTACTATAAACTGTGAGAAATTTAGCTCTTTGAGGTGGCTTCTGGAGATAACCAATTAATTCTAAGGTATGAAAGGGAACCTGAGAGCAAAAGTTTGGGAGTCACAGATATGGTCAGTTCTGGAGCCAAATTCCCTTGTTCCAATTCTCAGCTCCTCTAATTGTGAGGTGTGTGCCTGTGTATTAGGTGCTCACCTTCTCTGTGCCTGTTTTCTCACCCATTAATTAGGAATCCAGCTACGGGTGCTATTGAGAGTTGCTTTTGGAAAGCGCTTTGGGAAGCTATCTGCATAGTTAGAGGTCAGCAGTGGCAGTTAACATCAGTTCATCCAATAGCCACAGAACCATCACCATGCACCAGGCCCCATGCTAGTCTCGGTGGCGCCAAAATGACTGATTCACAGCCCCAGTCCTCAACGGAAGCAAGAGACCCAGAAAAACTGCCCATGTTTGCATGGGCTTG